>PVJA010023394.1:0-33070 GCA_004027025.1 Myocastor coypus | reverse complement strand
AAAAAAAAAAAAAAAAAAAAAAAAAAGAATTTCTTTGGCAAATTAAACACACAGACCACAAAATCTATCACATCTCCTTTCCCTTATTTTTCTCTTGCACACCATTTCCCAATGTTTCATCAGAATTTACAAGTTTAATGAGATGATCTCAATGGGAACATTTAAGAAACCCTCAGTGAATGAGTGGTGCTAACCGTCATGCACTTATTTGCAGAAGTAGTTAATTTCTATTCCTTGGCTTTTTTTTTTTTTTTTTTTTGAGGTTTTGATATACAGCTCAAATTATTGCTTATGTAGGATGAAATGCATTCTTAAATACTATGCTGTCACAGTTATAGTCACAAATCACTCAGAATACCATCACTGCTGGCAGTAAATATTTTATATCTTATTGAAAAATAATATTTCCCTTATAAAATATCAAAATCACATTCCTTTTAGGCTCATTCCAAAGTTCTTCCATGAGAGGCTTAAAAGATGATTATACTTAAACCCTCATACAAATTTGCCAGACAATTCTGAAGGTGAGAGCTTGGGGTTTAGATTTTAAATTACACTGACCTGAAGTACTGAGTTCTGTTCCACATCATTGCTGTGCATCTGCAGTGGGTGTACATGTGGAATTGGTATGGGAGAAGAATGCAGCCTTCTGCTTCCTTTTATCTCTAATCTCTTACAGTTGTATATATGTAGTTATGTTACATAATTTTTCTACATTGTCATATGTAGAACATTTATCTTGACATCAATAATGCCAATTTCCATTATTTCCCCAACACCATGTTGTACTGACCTGCAGGATTCCTAGTTATTGCACCTAGATTTTCTCTACTATGAACCATTCCTGCTTCTATTTCACAATTAATGTTATGGTTTAAGTTAAAAGTATCTCCACAGCTTCCCATGTGCTTCACAGGTGGTTGAATGCTGAGGGGTGCTGAATGCCAGAGCTGGAGCCTTGTTAAGAGTTGGGACCCAGTTGCTGGGTATGCATTACTGGAAGTATGATCCTAGAAGGAAGGGTGTTGTTTGGATTGCGTCATTGTGTTCTCCAAGAGCCTGATTGCTCACAGAGAAGCTTCTGAAAGGTGACTGGACTGTGGCAGCCTATGGCAGACTTGCTGCTAGGAGGCAGGTTTTGGTGGGAAGAGGTGGGTCGCTGGAGATGACCCGGAAGGGTTTCTCTCCTGCCTGGGTCCTCTCTGCTCTGCATCCTCACTGCAGCAATGCAGGCAGCTTTCCTCCATCAGGCCCTTCCACCACGCCATTTCCGTGAGAAAGCCCACTGCCATGGCCCAAAACCTCTGAAACCATGAGCCAAAATGAATCTCTCCTTCCATCCATTTTGGACGTTGAATAATATGTGTCAGCGACAAGAAGATAACAAAGATGGACAGGTCCACCTCGCTCCTGGGCACTTTGCTTCTTGCCCCACTTCCTGGCCTCCATGGTCTGAGCACCTTTTGCTCTCTGTGCCTCTCTGCTGTTCCACTTCTTCCTTCGAGTTAGCCAACCAGGAACAAAAACCTTGACCAATGTAAATCTCTTTTCTTTTAACTTGTGGATGTCGGTTATTTTGTTCCAGCAATGTAAAACTGACCAAGATAGTCAACTTACTTTTAGGCAAACGGGGATGAGAGCAACAGAAAGATGTTGTAATCATTCGCAGCTGGCTGCTCTTGACTGGCAGAGTGAAGCTGGAGAGGTTAGTGGGCTGTGGGTGTGTGACGCGTGCTCACCTCCTGAGGATCACTTCATGTAACTGGAAGACTTCGCCCTTGTTAAAGATTATTCCTTCATTTTCTCAAAGACCTGATATTCTCTGGAGGAAAAGAGACATGAACAAATAACCTCCACAATGGGAGAAGTGTTCTCAAGTGGACTAAAGCAAGCACCACAGGCACATGAGTTTCACCCCATTTCCCAAGTGGATGGAGAAGGCTGGTTGCTACTTGTAGCTTGTGATGTGTACTTTTCTGAAAATAAACAAGCACATATGAGTCAGGCTGTGTCTGTGGAATGACTATCATTTGTCATCTTCAAATATGGATAGGACATTCCAGAGAGATGATGATACGGATGGCAGGAAGATATTTACGAAGTGACGTGGCCAAGGGTGTGAAAAGAGGGTGCTTCGGCTTTGTCAGCAGCAGGATAGATTGGAGAATAGCACTAGGTTCTGAAAGCAATTTGGTCGGATGTTGCAGGAAATATTTGTACATCTTATTTACTGCTTTATCACTGAAGTCTGGAATGCGACTTGAATAAATCAGTAAATGTTCAAATATTTAAAATTGTACATATGCTTTGCTACTCAAACTCTAAAAATTGAGGATCATCATGAACCTATTCAGATTTAGCTATAAGAATGTATGTGATGTTATTATCACTTATAATGTTAAAAGCTTGAGATGCTTCATCTAATTCCATCAATGTAGAGCTGAGTAAAAATTATACAATATCCTGACTGAATTATTGGGCAGTCACCAATACTGATGTTGTAGAAAAATATGCAAATGATAGAGAAGATCCGTGAAACTCTTGAGTAGGTTATAAAGCAGTAACACATGGGGTGGCAAACTATTGCTAAAAGATGATAAAATAAGAATTATTAAAATGAGGCTTGGGCTGGGAACATAGCTCAGCGGCACAAGTGCCTGTCTGGCAAGTACAAGGTCCTGAGTTTGACTCTTGGTACTGCAAATAAATAAATAAATAAATAAATAAATAAATAAATAAATAACAAAATAGGGCTCAAACACTAGTAAACTGAAATAAAAATTATAGTATTTTAGAAGCTTATGCTTTTGGCTGTTGTGAGGTAGCCGAGAAGCTTTGGCTATTGTAGTTGCTTTAGATTCCAGATGAAAATGGCATCACTACTAATGTGTACACCACGCAATGTGGGACAAAGCTCTGGAAAGTTCACATTGGAACTTAAGTACTCTGGCCTCAAAGGGAAAAAAAAAACTGTACTTTCAGCACAACTCTGTGGCCAGATCATGCCACATGTCTTGTTTATCCCAAAGGAAGGACAGAACCGTAATTCTCACATGTAACTGGGGATAAGAGAACTCAAAATATCTTGTGAACAACACTAAGGCCTTGACTTGTGGTCTTTAGTGTCCACTCAGTCTGTTCCCAGGGACATACCCTCAAAATCCCATTGGATCAGGCGACAAAACTCCAAGGTCATCATTTCTGAATGGTAAGGATCTGGTCTCTCTGATGATGTAGCTTTTTTCTTTTTTTAAAAGTCATTATCTCATTAGAAGTTGCCCAGTCTGAGATTAAACTTGTGATCCTCCTGCCTCAGCGTCCCACTATGCTGAGATCATGGAGATGTGATACCATATCTAGGTGCAACTTCTTCTGATCATCAACTCAATAGAAAAAGTTTACGTCCCTCCAGAATAAGAGCAGAGTGTCAGTGCGTCTCCCATCCGTTAGGTAGGTCCTCACACTGTTATCTTTACTGTAAGTCCTTAGCCTTCTGGGTCAGAAAAGCTTCTAGAGGAGGCTCTCCTTTTGCTGTGGGAGGAGCTCTCCAGGGCGTCTCCTCCAGTTCCTTGGCTGGGCTTTTTGAGATTCTTTCTTCTCTTATTTCTCTTGATCAGTCTGAGGGACAATGGGCTGTCCAATGTGCTTTTCTTCCTGGATGAGAACCTTAACCTGTGGGCAACTGCTTCTTAGCTTTCAAACATGGCTACTAATGTATTTATCTCTTTGGTACACAAGCCTGTCACAAACATTTTTAAAATGTTTGCCATTTCTTTTCCTGAACAACTCTCTCAAAAATTCAATCTTTTTTTTGGACAATTGATTATGGATAACTCCTGAACCAAGACACATACACACAGTTTTTTACTTGGAGTATGCCTCTCTCTCTGATAAATGTGAACTGCAGGCATCTTAAACCAACTCAGCTTTAGTAGGAGATCCACAGCTTCAGCCTTTTTTAGATTTTGGCTTATTTTGTTCAAATGAAAGATTGACTGGGTTCCGTCTTAACCCATACAACAGCTCAGAAACTAGTGTGAAAATTATATTCATGATTTTTTTTTTTTTTTTTCTTGATGTGAGGCTGGATTCTGGTCCATTTCTTTTACCAGTTTATTTTATTGATTTATTTATTTATTTATTTATTTATTTATTGTTATTTGAAAGCTTAATTTATTTTTAAAATTTCAAAATATTTACTTATTTATTTTAAATTTAACAATGGTTGTATTAAATTCTTTTAACAGTTTATGATAAACAGATGCCTTCCCAGTTCTGCCGGAGTCTGACTTTTCTAGAGCGCCTCCGGGACTTCTCTTATTTGCTGGTAAGTGCCTTGCTTAGATTCTTAGCACATTCTTTTATTGTTCTCTGATGAATGTAGCCAATGGCTATCAGGACTTACTGGAAAAGTCATTTTCCAATCATTTCCTCTACAGGCATCCATTCATGGACATTATCTTCCTTGTAAGTTTTCACATACGGTGAATTTATAAGATAGAGTGTTTATGCATAACAGGGCTGCTCTTTTCCAGTTGTAACTAAGGATTCCTCAGTGCTTGCCTCCTGGCTGCATGGCCAATGTCACACGTGGTTTCGATTTGTTATTACTCTTTCTCTAATTATTTATTTTTTATCGATCAAATCAGAGATTTTTTTTTTTTTTTTTTTTTTTGCTCTTCTCTTTAGTAATTCTTCTATCTTGAAATTTAATTGACATCAACTGATTGTTCCCAGGCAACTGGAATACACATTTAAACTCAAGAGAGTATAGATTAAAAATTCTAACTTTTAAGGTTGAAATGGAAAGTTTACCTTCATGAATAAAGTATCTGTGCTTTGTAAGCAGAGAGTGCTACACCTAGGGGCAAGGGATTCCTGAAATGAGTATTTTTATCTGAATATTTCTTGGTGATTAAGTGCTCATGGATTACTTGGTTGTGAGCAGACGTCACTGAGTATACCTGAGCCAGTCCGTGCAGGATCTTGGGCTTCCTTAGGACACCATAGGACTGAGATTCTCATTGGCAGGGATACTTTCCTTCTGGCAGAGCTGTGCTCTTGTAATTTATATTCTAGGGGGCAGATATAGATAACAAGTAGTGAGCTCAAAATGAAACCTTTTATACAACATGAGTGCTTTTAAGATAATATCACTAAGCAATTATATGTAGCACAAGTTGGGGAAGGCGATAGCGGAAGATCTCTTCTTTGGAGTGACCAAGGAAAGTCATGGCAGGGTGACAGCATCGGTGCTGAAACTCAGAAGAGGGGAAAGGGAGGTGACTACATAGGTCAGAGCAGTGAACTCACCATGTGGGCTACAAAGGCCAGGCCCCTGAATGAGCTCAGTGTGGGGGAAGGGCAGAAAGAAGCCCAGGGAGGCAGGTGTGCATTAGGGAAGGGGCCCATGGTCACATCTGTGAGACTGGGAAAGGTAGTTACTCCGAGAAATTTGTTTTACACTACATTCAGGGAAACCAGTGAAGGCTTTTAATAGTGGATCTGTTTTATGTTTGGATGTGTTCCCTCTGGACCGGTGGAGAATGAACTCTGGTAAGGGAAGTGCTGAGGCAGCCCACGGAGGCTTAGTTGTGAGATGTTGGTCACTTGGATTAGGGATGCATCAGTAAAGACTATGACAAATGGTGGGATCTTGAATATATTTTGGAAATAAAAGTTGGCAAGATTTGGAGACAGCTCAGATGAGAGATGTAAAAAAAGTCACAAAGTGAGGGTCATTTCAACTTTTTTTTTGACTTAAGAAACTTGGTGACATCAACAACCAGGATAACTGTGGGAACATCAAGAGTTTTATTTTTGATATACTAAATTTGAGATGTCTCATAGATAGTGAAGAGACCATGGCAAGCAGGCAGTTAGGTCCATGAATCCGGGGCCCAGGGGAGTGTTAAGAGCTGGTGCAAGAGATTTATGAATCATCGGTGCAACAATGTTATTTTAAGCCATAGAAGAGAATGAGGTCATTTAGGGAAGGAACTGAGAGGAAAAAAAGAGGGTAGAGGACAGAGTGAGCGCTAGCAGGGGCACAGGAGGGGCCTGAAGTGGAATCCAAGAAGGAACAAGGGTCGGGCTGGAGGGAGATCAGGAGGGAGCACTGCTCTGAAACCAAGTGGAGGTGTGTCTGGATGAAGGCAGTCACAGGCTGCAAGCTGGAGTGTGTCCCCTCCCATTTCCTGCCCGGCCTTTCTCCCAGGCTCTTGCAGTGCCACACACTTCCTTAGCATGATCCTAGTGCAAAAGAGGGTCCACAGGTGCAGTTGTTTGGCTGTCCTTCCCTTTTAGTTTGCTGTATTAAGTGAATGAAATGGGAGGCAATGGCTCAGAAGAGTCTCGGGTCTTGGGCCTGTGCTCCAACATTGGCACTGCCGGCCAGCTTGCTTTTTCTTTCTGTCCCACTGTTGTTTTTATTTCACTGCACGAGATGGTAGGAATTTAAGAGCGGTTGTTCTATTGCATATCATTGTCTTCCAAGTGGAAGTGTGCAAAATTGGTGAAAAATTAAAAAGAAGAGAAAAAAAATTAAACACTAACTGTTCCTTTCAACAGACCCACAGAAATCAGCAGCGCCGCTCTCCAAGCTACCCTGTGCGTACCCACTGAACACTCCCTGCTGCAAAGGCGCGGAGCTGCTTTGGCCTCACTTACGAGCCCTAACTTCTTCCTTTATTATCTGCGGGTGACAATGTTCATGTCACAGATTTGTCGTGTGGATTAGTAGCGGTATAAAGCGCTGAGCTCAGGGCCTGGCAGAAGTGAGCAGGCCACAACTGGCAGCCTTTGTCCCGCTTTCATTGACTATGAAAATAGATCACTATTGAGTAATCCTGGGAAGCTTAGCGGGTTGATTGTTTAGAAGAGCATTTGAGAAATGATATCTACATCCGACTGGTACAGGACAGGAGCCAAGCACTCTAGATGGAAACAAATGCCGCTGTATTACCCACCCCCACCCCTGGCCCTCTACCAAGTAGTTTACAGAAGTCTCATCTCATTTAGAACCAGCAGGAAACGGAAATAAGTAATGTTTTCAGAGATGGGATGTAAGTGAGAGACACATACTTCAGTGTTTTCTCCAGTGGAGACCCCAGGCCCGTCTGGGAGGCTGGATCAGCAGGCTGCCAGTGAGCAGATGGGGTGGAAACAGGCGCCCCGCAGAGCAGGGAAAGGGTCCTGAGCTGCCTTAGGCTCAGCTCACTGCTCCCTCCCTTGGGCAGCACACAGCCCACCTTATCCTGAGGAGCACAAGACAGTGGGTCAGGGCTCTAACTGAGCAAGCGGCTCAGGCTCACTAGCAGAGAATCAGGCTGCTAGACCTCAGCGGCTCTCTGACAGGCTTTCGTTACACATCACAGTTCCTCTGAAGATGCCACAGTTCTCCTGATGGTCCCTCTGTGCTGGCCACTTTCAACTGTGAGATACATAAGTGGCAGTGGCTGCCCAGGAGAGGGGCAGGAAGTCACTGCTGGTGGAGCTATGACAAGGTTCTTTCTCCGAATTGACAGGCACGGTCTGTTCACTGCACCTGTAAGGTCTTGGGATCTGCCCCTTGCTCAACACGCGTGCCTACTTCCTTGCTCTAATGGGTCCTTTGACATTCTCTTTAAAGGCGTCATCACCATGGCCTGACTAATCCAAAAGGTAGAGAGCGCACTGTAGGACTACACTACCTCAGCTTCAGTCCTGGCTCCATTCCTTTAAGATTCGATGAAATCTCTTATCCTCAGTTTCATCATTTATAAAATGGGACGAACTACTGCTGCAAAGGACTGAGTGGCACTTAATAAAGATTAATGGGCTGTTTCATCTGTTTTGTAATAACACAGAGAGATTCGGTTTTCATCATTGTATAATAATTTGATTCTATTTTTTGATTGATACTAATATTTGCACCTATTTATAATAAGTCACAGTATGATGTTTTGATTCATGCCTACATGGGGTAGTGAGCAACTCAGAGTAATTAAGAAATCCATCACTTTGTAAACTGTCATCGTTTCTCAGTGATGAGTACATTTAAAATCCTCTTTTCTATTTTGAGCTGTGTAATGCAGGTCCACACAGCACCACATTTTCCCTACCTAATTATACAAGAAGCTTATTTCAAGAGGAATTTTCACATTGTGGCTTGCATCAGTGGTATTTCACATACTGTCAGTGGTCTAAAAACTGTTTTATCTTCTGATGCTTTTTTAAAAAGAGGAGTACTGCATCGGGAGGCTGGAGGGTGTCAGATGCCAGCATCAGCAGAGGACAACGACAACTTCTCTGGTTTCATAGGTATCAGAGTATCTAACCCATCAGACAAAGGGTCCACACAGAGCTGGGGTCCTCTGGCAGGGTGTGTTTTCTTCAGTGCTGTGGAATAGTGCACTGTGGTAGAAAAGGGCATAAATAATAAGAAAGTGTGGCTTACGGAGCTGCACGTCTGCAAGTTGGCAGGCTCAGCATGTTCAGCAGCAGCCGTTGTCGCCATGCCCATGCTGTCCTAGAAGGCTGTCCTTGCCTTCAGACCCCTCTGGCCTCCAAATGGCACCGTGAGAGAGCCAGGCCTGGGCTACATGCATGAGCAGGTCTAGAGAAGCAAGAGGGAGCATCTTCCTCACGTTTCTTTCTTTCAGGCTTTCTAGGGATGGCTGCAAGAAATCGCTTGCCAGCTTGTGAGCAGCTGATTCCTACCATTTCTTGTGATTTCCATTCATAGGAGTTTCCTTAGCATGTAGAGGTCTCATGAGCTGAGCACAAAACCATTCAGCATCTTGCCAGCCCGGCACCCGGGAGACCCGTCTCCCATCTGCTCCCAGCTTCCTCTGCATAGGCAATGACACATTTTCAATTCTATTACCTGTGGAATCTCATTTCTGTGTCCAATTTTTACAAAATCAATGTAAATTATCTGTCATAAACAACAGAAAATGACTGGCCGGTTCAGGCAGGAGAAGGATGTATTTAAAATGTGCTAACTCGTTCCAGGATTATTTTAAATTTTCTTTTGCTGCGAAGGACATGATTGGGAGAAGTGGCAAATTCTGAGTAAGATCTGAAGATCAGGTAGCAGTTTTGTTTCCATTTTAACTTTATGATCCTGAAAATCATGCGCGATGTTGTAAGAGAACTTTTTCAATGGACACACATAGAGAAAGCTTTTGCATGTGCAGCTTTACCATTAAACAGTTTGGAGCATTTCTACACACACTGGGGCCATAGAAAAGCACAAAAAGAAAGCAATGCAGAATATTACTAGCATTAGGAATCTGGCCACAGGGATTTCCAAGAAGCTGTAGAAATAGATGTATGTGTGTTTAGATTACGCACCCACAGTGCTTAGAGGTGCAAAGGAATGGAAGAGGAGAACACAGAGCCGCACTGGCTGACATGCGCTCTCTACTCTCTGGAGACAATGAGGAAGACACTGGGTGCAGAGCTCTGTAGACTGCATCGCAAGAGATCCGAGCCAAGAGAGGACAGGATGGGAATTGGTGCTGCAGATCCCAGCTAGGAGGGGGGCCCTTGTAGATAGCGCTGCCACCTTTGCTCCGTGCTGGGCACTGCATGCTCCTTGTGTTGTGTTTGGCTGGCATTACAACACCAAGCACAGTTACAACCATTGCTCCAGATGACTGAGGTTGACGGCCATGCCCCGCACCAGGCCTTGGGCTTGGGCGCCCTCAGCCATTTGGCTTTATCACGTGAAATTCAAAGTCCAGACGTACAGAGCCCAAGTTAGGAGTCTGTGTCAAGATGCAAGAAAGGTTGGTCAACTGAGGACCAGGAGCTTTCAGTCTTTGGAGTAACACACAAGTCCCACTTTGGCCACCTAGGAGGGCTGTGCAAGGAAGAATAGTTTCTACCATTGCGTCGGCCACAAGAGCGGCAAACACCCATTATGAGGCACTCCGCAGAGGTTATCCAACCCTTTAGAGGTGGAAATGCATTCTGGGTGCTGCTCTGTTGAAGGCCAAAGTGAGGAAAAATGTGTTTCTCTCAACATGAAAGGAATAAACTGCTTATAGATGTTGGGTCTTAGCTGTTATGTATACTCAGAGTGAGGCTGACATGGAAGAAATTATCCTTGATGGCATTTAATGACCTACTGCCATTCCTTAGGGAAGCTGAACCCTTTGCTGTTAGGCCAGTAGACTTCACCCTAAGTATTCTGCATTCTGAACATCAGTGTCTTTATTTTTCTCCCTTATCCACTTTTTCACTTTGGAATTTTCCCCTCTTGAATGTGCCTTTATAAAAACTCTTGGATTATTTTACATGAGGTTGATATTTTTGCTGAAAAAGCTACTTGCTTCCTGTTTGTCAAAAAGAAGCAGTGGTCCCTAGCTTTGTGACAGATCTGGTCCATAGCAGGGTTGTACATATTTTGTATTCTTACTCAGTTCTTGTTTTACCCTATACTCTATTAAATGCTGTGATACTGAGTACTCTGGTTTATCAATGTAGATGCTTATAGTGTAGAATTAAGAACACATTCTGGATTCATGATAGTTTATTGGATAAGTAAGCCCCATGGTGTGGCTGAGGAAAAGTAACATTCTCATATAATCCTTAAGAATGCAATATTTTATTTTTATGAATATTCCCTATAAATGATTACAGGAAAGAAGCAATGTATAAAAAATTATACTGTGAAAGCCTTTGAAACTTGGTTAGAATTGTTGCGTTCTTTAATTGTAGGCTTCCCCGGAGGAGCAGAGGAAATCTGAATGCTGCTCTTGGCTGTCAGGTTGAGGATGAGCTTACCTGGCCTTTGGCAGTGCTCAGAGTCTTTCTGAGAAAAATATGACTGGGTGAGAGGAATTCAGGAGAAGAGGAAGTCTCTACCCACGCTGCTCAGGGAGGGACTTGGGGGACTCTCTGAGCTATGGGATTTACCAGCAGCAAGTAAACATCACCTGCTTAGATCACTGCGAAATGCTTTATCTAGAGATGGCGCTGGGAAACACTGATCAATTGCAAAGTCCCCCATAAAGATGCAAGAGTAACCTCAAAGCGATTGTCCAGGAACTGGGAATAAACTGGGCAGCTCTGACCTCCTCTAACTACCCCTTCCTTCCAGGTGACCCTAAAAAGCTAAAGTCCTCAGCTGTTTGCCACAAATCTGTTCCATAGTAGAACCATGTGTCAATTATTTAATAATGTCCCTTGCAGGACAGTGAATTTTTATTGTCTCAGAAATGATAAGCACTGATTTTTATTTTCCTTTTTTGTGTATGTGTGCAGGGTCTCCCTATGCAGCTTGGTCTCATAGTGATCCTCCTGTTTTCTGCCTCCCTAGTGCTGGGATTATAGACATGTGCCCAGGGGTGTGGTCAGCACAGTATGCCTTGCCAGGGATTGAAATCTGGCCGCTGTGCTTACCTACGCAAGTGGTTAGTCCACTGAGCTATTTCACCAGCCCTTGACTTTTGTCCTTCTATACCACTAAATAATTCTCCAGTCACAAGTAAAAGCATCAATACTGGAAGTTCTAGATGCTAGGATTGCAGTAGGGTAGAACAAAACTCCAGACTATTTTATTAACCAGAGTGACTTTGGAGCTTTTTATTATGGAAGTAAGGTGGTATGGCTAGATATTTCCATGTGGTGGAATGTGGTAGTCAAATAAAGCATGTAGGAAGAGTGAGGAAAGGTAATAAAAGCTCATGAGTCTCTAGACAGTCCATAGAAGGACTGCAGGGTATGTAAGAGTCTATTTAAAGTGTAAGTGAGCATTTTTGGGTGTTTCCTTAGGTACATTCATTTTAATAAGGAACAGTCACACTTTCCAGGCTGGGATAGAGCTCAGAGACACAAGCCCCTGCCTAAATGTAAGATCCTGAGCTCTAGTCCTGGCACTCCACTGGAGTCTCAAAGGAATAAAAGACCCAGCATTTTGAACATACTGCTCTACAGTGAAGACCCAGAGTTCTCTAAATCACAAACTCTTCCAGCCTTGGTGAGAGCCAGGACAAAGGACAGAGGAGAGCCGGCTTCCAGATGTCCGCAGGGAGAGCTGCACCTTTACTGGGATGAGTGGAGAGAATCAGCAGAGAGGTCACCCTTAAGTAAAATTTTTAAAGCTGAAAAGTTTGTTTTCAAGTTTGTGAAGGCCCGTTTTGTGCAGTTTAAAAAGCATCAATTAAGTCCTAGCGAAGATGCTGTAATAAAATGATACAAACTGCCTTAAGTATTTGGGGACCTCATTGGATCTCTTAGTCAAGTTATGGAAAGAACAGCGAATAATTTTCAAAGTGTTTTCACTCAGGCCTTGTAAGCATGACAGGCAGTCCACGGCTCACCTCGCTTCTCACGTCTTACTCTTCCTCAGACACCTCACTCTCCTCCTCTCACAGCTGTCCCTGACCCTGTGCCATCGTTTGTCATACCCCATGTCCTCGTATGGGTGGCTTCTTTGCCTTTCGCTGCCTTAAGAAAGGGATTTATTTTATTCCTCAATTTTTAAACCATTTAATATGCCCATCAAGTAGCTTTCCTGATTTGGAAACCACGAAAGAAATGGAAACATTTCAGGCTTTCTAGAATTCTGGTTCTCCGTGTAGTTTTCATTAATATAAATCAGTTTTATTGCAGGGCCACTCAGAGAAAACGGACAGGCTGTGTTTCCTGTGTCAGCAAGCGCGATGCACCATGCACGCTGGCTACGCAGAGGCGAGGGGAAGGCTGGTCTCGTTTCAGGGAGGGACTACTTAGGGATGAGTAGGCAAGCGGGGTCACCGCGGTGCAGACAAATGCACCCGCGACGGTGTGGGCTCTGGGCCCCGTGCGTGCAGCAGGAAGTGTCTGCGGGGCCCGTGGGAGGCGAGGCTTTAGCTAATTTCTGAAAAATGAGTGAGCGTTTGCCAAAGGCAAGGATGACATCTGTGGAGAGGGCGGGATGCCCACAAATGAAGCCACGAGGGAGGAGAAAAAAGCGTGAAAAAGTGGGGGTGGAAGAGAGAAAGGAAAGCGATGTGACTAAGCAGGTGTCACGGCTCTCCACGGGGAAAGACTCACCGAGCTGGGTGAGGGGCCAGAGCGGAGGGCCAGACACCCCTGAGGTTGCAGGGTGAACGGCAGAAATGTCTCTCCATTTGGCTGCATCTCTCTTCTTGAGAAAGCCGTGATGGGCAGGGCTCATGCATTAGCTATGCAGTCTCAGGGCCGTTGACTAAAATCAGCAGCCAGCTTCCACAGCTCTGTGTGAATAGTTGTCAGCTTGGGAGGACAGCCCTGAGGAACTAGGCCTAAGGTGGGTGAGGGGAAAGCACGCTGGGAGGCCAAGGCCCAAAGCTTGAGCCTCGCCTGTAACGGGATCCTCAGTTCAAGCCTTGTTTCCAACATGAGCGTCATATGTACTACTGAGGAAACACTTTCACATCGCGGAGGTATGGACACAGGTCATCTACTACTATGCATCCACCCAGAGGATGGATGGAAAATGCCGCGAGAGCATTTGTTCTACAGTACCTTCCCTATCTCATCCAGTTGTGTAATGTTTCTATGGAGAGGGCAAGAAAAGTCTGACACCCAATTTTAGCAGAGCATAACTTTTGGGAAAGCAGTTGTTACATTTACCAGGAAGTTATTGTCACTGGTAGTATCACTCACTGGCAGAACCCGCCGTCTGGGATGGGAAATTTGCCTAGGATGTATATATGATTCATATTTACAGTCGGCCCATTGTGACAAGAATTTTGAGTTGCCACCTCATGTTTATAGACATACAGCCATAGTGAGGGACGGTGGAGTGGGCCTGGCATTTATGCTGTGGATGTTTTCACAGCCCATACTGTGAGCAGAGTCACTATTGAGGGACTCCAGATGGATGAGTTAGGGGAGGTGTGAACTGCACCGACAGAAAGGTTAAGTAAAAATAAAATCTAGATGACGAGAAATAAAATAAATGAAAACATCCTCTAGCACCACAATTGGTTTGAATAAGTGGAGAGAGGCCACTGACGGAACATCTCAGGACTCAGTTCCCTCTTAGAAATATGCGTCCTGTGCTCGTGAGCATGCCTGAGCCTCAGGACGTGTAAGGGCCTTCTGCAACAGGCCATGGAAGGGAAGAAGAAAAGGAGGGTGGGAGGGGCAGCCCCTGGCGTGCAGGTGTGTTGGTTGGACCTCAGTTTTCTCACCTCTCTAAAGGGAACAATCAATTACGGTGGTATGGAATATCCATAAAATTGAATAAGATGTATCAAAATATTTAATAACTCAATAAATATTTGTATCAAGAAAATTTCTAAAATATGTTGAACTGCTATGAGCTTTCCTGGAGTCTTTCAAAGGGAGAAATCGTCACTAAGCTAATGAAGATCTTTACTTAGAGTTTTTCTTTTTTTAAATTTTAGTTTGAGATGGGGTCTTGCTGTGTAGTTCACACTGGCTTTGAACTCACTATGTAGCCCAGGCCGGCCTCCAACTTAGGGAGATTCTCCTGCCTCAACCTTCTCAGTGTGGGGCCTACAAGTGTGTGCCACCAAAGCCACTGATCTTTCCTTAAAATTTAACTCACAGAAAGCTCTCGTGTTTTGCTCAATGGCACGCCTAAGGCTTTTGCCACTTTTTTTTCTAACTATGCAACATGCTAGTGTGGGTTATTTGAGAGTGTGCTACCATGTTGTGTAACAAAAATGCCTCAATATTTAATTAAAAACGTTAACAACCTAAGACTTGAGAGGCGTCAAGAATCCTAATTGGGAGTAAAAATTGGGTATGGGAAGCCTTTGGCTGTCTACTCAAAAGGTTAATATTTCTTCCCAGATCCTATTACCAGGGAAGGCTGTGAAAGATTGGGCCCTACTACCAGAGCAGGTGATGATGGTTCCAGCAGAAAGTGTGGGTGCTAGTGTCTATTTGTGATGTGCCATCCCTGTCTGAGTGCCAGGATGCATCTTCAGGAGAGTCAGAAGTGGAGGGAGTTGAACAGGCTGTCAGGAAATAGCCCTGAGTCTGAGCAGTCAGTGAGGGTGGCTTCCAAAGCTGCAGTGCTCAGAGCCGAGCAGGGAGCTATGAGGAACTGTACAAATATTAAGCAAATGGAAGCACTTCTTTCAGTTTCTTATATTTCACACAGGGCTGGCTCTGGGCTCAGGAACAAGTCCACTGACAAGTAATAAATATTGGGAAGAACCTCCCAGATCCAGAGACATGCATAATTTTTCCTCTGCCTGATTTTGGTCGATAGCCACTGGATAAGACACAGTCACTTGGAAGAGAGGTGCCAACAGGGTCAAGTGTGCTCATGGCAGAAACTGAGCTCCAGTTTGCCCTTGCCACTGGCATGCGCTGTCATTTAAAGAAGCCCCAAAGGAGACATGGTTTGTTTGCTGATCACTGTCCTTGGGAACCTAGGAGCAGTGATCGCTCCTTAGCTCCCTGTTTATGCAATTCCGGCAAGTTCCCTAAGAAAATCCCTGGACTTTTTAATCTTCAGATCTCCCTCCTTGCACTGACCTTAAATGACCCCAGGACTTGACTGAAAATCAGAACAGCAGAGCCAGAAAAACTCTGCGCCCTGGCGAGGCCCTTTACGAGGACCTAATCACCTACCCACATTCCATTCTTTTTAAGTTACTATTCTTTCAAAGAGAATAAAATAGTAAAAAGACAATTGGAAGTGATACAGAATTGCACTAAAATAGTAGGAATTCAATAGCGGTTGTCATATTGCATAACTCTTGCAGACGAGAAGGGTGAGACTGGACGGAAGTGAGGTCATGGAACTGACCTGCAAGAAGAATCCAGAACCCTAAGCTCTTGACAACCAGTCCAAAGCAAAGTCTAGCGCGCATAGCCTGAGGAGCGGTTGCTCTCCCCCGCCCCCCAGAGGCAGAAAAGAAAACAGCAGAGAGACCTACAGAAGAGTCCAAGCCTGGGGTACTGGCAAATAAAACAGTCTCCTAAAGAACAAGTGAATTTGATACCCATGCAGAGAAGGTGAAGAGAAAGTGGGCCTGGTAAGGCTTCAGTGACGCGGAGGGATGACCGGCGCTGGCCCTCCATGCAGACGAGGCGTGAGCTGAAGCTTTCCTTGTCCTGATGTTTTTGGTTCCGGAAATCTAACACTTAGCCACTGTGGCAGTGTTTGGCCTCGCACTTGCTGGGTCGGGGTCCATGAGGGAGCAGACACAGGGACCCTGTGGAGAGCAGGTAAGCGGGACCCAAAGAGTCTGTTCTGTCTACACGGGGCTTCTCTTGTGTGCAAGGAGAAATCTGTGGGCCTAAAATAAAAATGGTCACTGCGTTGTTGTTCTTTGTTGTTGGTGTAGGGCCTCACGGCACAATCCCGACTTGTGGTGGTCTTCCTGCCTCAGCCACTCCAGCACTCGCTTTACCACTGTGCACGACCTTGCCAGATTCAGAGGCCAGCAAGGCATGCCATAGCTGGGAACAAACTCCAGACCTCAGGGCTGGTGACATAGCTCAGCAGACTAAGTGCCTGCTTAGGCAAGTGTGGTGCCAGGGGTTTGATCCTCAGCACCACAGGCTGTGCCAGCCCCAGTCCCCAGCCTGCTGAGCCGGCTACCCTTCTGGGAGTGGTAATGCATGCCTGTAATTCCAGTGCTGGGGAGCCTGAAAACAGGACGACCACTAGGAGTCTGGGCTGTGTAGTGAGACCCTGTACCGAATACATTCAAAAAAATAAAATAAAATAAAAAATAAAAAAAAACTCCACACCCTTGAGTGATCTCCCCAGCCTGAACATGGCAACTGTACTTGTGCCTATCAAGATTTACTAAGGATTTCAACTATTTGAGACTAGTTCCAGATTCCTGAGGACAGATGGGCCCTGAAAGCCCCTGGTCGTCTACGGAGCCTGTTATGGTTTGTGTCAAGTTGTCCCCCCAAAGGTTCAGGCAGTCTTGGGGTGGGGACTTCTAGAGTTTGAGATTAACTCATGATCTACTGGGATTATGGGTGATCCAAGGATGGGATTACGGGTCTGAGTACTGCCGAGATTATGCATGTAGCCTGAGGTGGAGAGCCTGAAGCAAAGAGCCTGAATGTAACGTAAGAGACAGACAGTCAGGGTCTCTGTTGTCGTCCTTGGCCTGTTGCCTTGTTGCTATTCTGACACCATGAACTGATGCGCCCTGCCCTGTGCCAGTCTGCCTTGTAGCCAGCCGAGTATGAACTGAAACCTCCAGTAACTGTGAGCTAAAGAAACCTCTCCTTCCTTCATTCTGGGTGTTGGGTATTTGTCCCAGCAAGGAGAGGAGAGTAACTAAGACAGAGCCTTTTACCTCAACAGCCAATAGGTCAAGTGTTCTGGTGATGGGTCTCTTGATCTGAGAGAACGCACAGCGGTTGTATCTCCTCACCCACAGACTGAGGGCTGTGCTATCTGCTTATGAGGAGCACCCATAAAAGACGATACAGTAAAATTCAGCAGCAGTGCAGTACTGAATGGTACAGATCCCTGGGTGGGGCAGACTCTGGCCCCGACCAATCACGAGGACACACTTCCAATAGCTCTCAGGCCTGCTAGCTGGTTAAATCAGAATCATACGGGGAAGCCGGTCAGATAGCAAGGGGAAATGAATACAGAACAGCGACTTTTCCTGTAGTGGGCTGGGTTAGTGGCTTTTCCTGGTTTTCTGAAGATGATAGAGACCTATTAGAAGATCAGTCCCTGATGTTTATCCTTAGGGAAGTAAGTGTTTGGTTGTTTGCCCTGAGGCCTGGCGCACAGCGGCAGTGTCTGTCAGTCTGTGTCACAGTTGCTAGGTCTCTTGTTCCATACTGGCTCCTTCTGGGGGCCCAGCCCTGTCTGGCTGCCTAGAATATTTCTATCTCATGCAACTGCCTACAACAAAAGGAGCTGACTCACTGGCCCAGTGTACCCCAAGAAAACAACCAGCCAGGTAGAACAGAGGTCCTACTTTAAGTTGAGCAATGAGAGAAGTGTGGATAAAATATTTCTTGCCACCAACATGAAGGAGAATGGGAAAGCAATACGGGAATTGCCAGCTATAGCCATTGAAATAAGAGCCCTACTCTCTTCCCAGAGACCTATGTGGGACTCTAATCCCACACTCGCCTCCGCTACTTCAGTCCTACCTCCACACTCTTCACCTGGGTGAGGGGTTTGCACTGTATGTCCCCCAAACTCCGTCTTTATCTTTAATGAAAAAATCCTGTTTTGCGATTTTAATACTTGTCTCATTTTACCCACCAGTAATGCCCTAAAACCCAAGACTCTATCTCACTAGCTCCCTAATGCTTAGCCTAATTCTAAGCACATAAAGACCTTTGAGACTATGGCAAGGGTGGCGGCATAGCGCAGCAGACTAAGCACTTGCTTACGGAAGCGCAGGGGCCAAGTCTGACTCATAGTGATCCTCCTGTTTCCTGCCTCCCAAGGGCTGGGACTACAGGCGTGCGCCACCACACCCAGACTCGAGCGCCAGCTCTGTGCCCGAAAGTGGGGCCCTGCCTGCCGCGCCGGCCCTGCTCTGTAGCGAGACCCTGCATTAAAAAAAAAAAAAAAAAAAAAAAAAAGGCTACTGCAGAGAGAATGACTGTGGTGTGTCCTGTCTGACAAAACGGGGAGCACCATGCATAGAAAGAGCTTGGCTTTGAGGGGAGGCCAGCACTGAATGCGAAAGGCACGCTGAACATTTGAAACCAGAGGAGCCTGCTCAAACGACTGACCTGTCATATTTGGACCTGTCACTCTTAATGTGGCTTACCTGAAAGGGGTCATCATTGTGTGTCATCCTTTAGACATTGCGAAGAGATTTTACCTCAGCAAGACAAACTGAGTCCTGTCACTGGCCTGGCTCCTGAGTTCGAGCTCCACTGCTACCTGCTAGGAGCTTTGCTCCAGTTGCCTCACTGGCCTGTGCCTCACCCCCGCCCAAGGATGGACTCAGCACCATCCACCCTTACCAGGCTATTGGGAAAGTTGAGCTGTCACTCAAGGGAGTCCTGCCCACTGCAAGCGCCCACGGGAGTTGCCGACTGGGGCCCTTGACCATAGCAGAACTTGCCAGAGTGGCTGCCATCGGGCTAGAAGTCGCACTTACCACTGCCCATTGTAAAAGGAGTCCCAGTGGGAGACCTCGTGTGCCCAGAGCGTTTTACAAATCCAGTTTTGTCATTAAAGGGAACTAGCACACTAATGAAACAAATTTGCCAGCATTCATTCCCTCTGACTCTGGACCGGGTCTGTTGCCTGCATTTTATGTTATGTAATAAAAACATTGACATTAAATGCATTGCTACGAATCCAAAACCTACTTGGGCTAAGATATGGCACAGCGGTTCACAAGAAATGTTTTTAAAAATGTGCTTAAAACTTCAAGTGTTTTGTGTGGCTGCTTTGCAAAATCACCACAGCTGAAGTATTTGTATTTTAATGTTTATCTCCAAACTGGCCTGCTGTTTTTAAATTGCCCAGGAAATACAGTGTTGAAGATGGAAGGAAACCAGGAAAAGCTGGATTTAAAAACGCAGCATTAGTAGAGAAAGCTGTGGGGTTCCGATACCTTAGCGGCACCATAAAATGCTCATAATTAAATAACTATTCTTAACACAACTATTCCTATTTTCCCCCCAGCCACTTATGTGAAAGCATTTAATGTTCATTCTTTCATTACCAACCAGAGACTCTTATAAAGAGGTAACTGGTTCCAGAAATTGTTAAAAATGTTTTAATAATGGTGTCCTTTACAAAGGGGAAAAATGTATTAGAAAACAAAATCAGGTTTTAACTTCTTCCTGTGGTTATTTTTATTGGCAGTGGACCCGCAGAGAATGATTTATCAGGGATGATGCCATAGCAGAGGACTGCAGCAGAAGCAGCCATGGTGCAAAAGTAACAGCAAAATGCATCCCAGTTATCAGTGCCCCAGACACAGTGGCAGAGCGTGAGGGTGACGGCAGCTGTAAGAAGGGAGCAGGGCGCTGGGGAGCAGAAGGATACAGCAGCCAGGCTTGCAAGACATTTGGGAAAGACAGCATGGTACCCGGCACTCCCAGCATGCACTGGAATGATTTAAACAGCGTTCTGAAAATCCCACACCAACCTTATGCAACGACAGCCGCATAACAGTTCAAGGAAGTATCTCAAGGTGGGAAGGGCGTTGCAGGTCCCACGTGATGTCTCGCGCCAGTGGGGCTCTCAGTTACTTTCCCTCCCTACTAGCCGCTGAACACCACCGAAGAACAAGTTCCAGCTATCAAGGCTAAAAAGAAATGAAGAAACGTTCAGAGCCTGCCGGAATCCAAAGGAAAGGGAAAGCGCTCTGGAATTTCTCCAAGGATGGTGCAGAGAAAGTGGTTTCAGAATCTGGTTTCCCCAAGAGCTTGGTCAATGAAAAGAATCACCGATCTTCCTGCTTTAGACGATAGACTCCAAATCCAAAGGTGCGAAGCTCAAAGGTATAAGGATGTGCATTTTTCCTGAAGAACTTAAAGCCATTCTTATGCCGCCTTAGGGACCAAACATAACCACCAAGAGTTCTTATCCTGGCTTGGGGTTCTTACAAGATGCACAGTATAATACCAGACACATTTTATAATAGCATTTCATAACTAATCACCCAAAAAATCATATATAAGAAGTGCAAGAAATCTGTCCACCCACATAAACACTGAAGACTCCAGTGGAGGACCTAGATCCTAAAATCGATGCTTCCCACAAGTCCAGCTGGAGACCCAGAGCCCACAACAAACTCTCATGCAGCCCCACTTTACAGATCTGTGCCGGAAGGGCACAAAGGTCAGTGGTGGAAGCTAAGAAGTCCATGGCTGTGGGATGAAGGCTCTGTGCCAGCAGGCTGAGGGATCTGCACTGGAGCCAGGAAGCAGCAGTCAAGGAACTCCCCCAAAGTACCACAGCCGTCTTCAGCCAACAGTGAGGTCCCAAGCTCCTCCAGCGATGAGGACAGCTGCGTTCCCGCCAGGAAAGCAATGGGACAAGCTTCTCCATGGGGCTGAGGAGTGAGGGCCCCACCTTCCCCTGTAGAGGTAGGAAGCGATGCTCGCGATGAGTGTCTCCAGGCTTCTCCAGAGCTCACCGGGAAAGCCCGCGTGACAACGTGCTCCACCACAAGGGCCCTAGAGAACTAGCAGCCTCCAACACCTTCTGCAACAGCGCTCTGCACAGCGTTTTGGTTGCTTCTCCTGTGCTGCTTTATGCTGCTGGCAATGATCCTCAGGCTGGCCTCCCAAACCCAGCTCCACCAGTTTAATCTAGTTAGGTGTAAGAAGTTGACCACTACTTAGAAATCCACTACAGTTACGTATTACTTTGGCTTACCTTGATGAGAGAAGTCTGTAAAAGACAACTGCCCATTGCACAATTGCTTGGTGAGACACATTTTGAGTAATGCTAAGGTACATTTATACAGCTGCGGTCCTCCTAAACTCACCCATTCTGTGAAGAGCAGAGTCCTAGAAATTTGAGTTTGAGACTGTTGCCAATCTCTGTTCCATTATATAATAAACATTTACACAAGTTGCTTGTTCAGGTTCTGATTTTTGTGCACGGTGGCAAAAGTGTTCCCATTTTAATCAAAATGTGATTTTTCCCCTCATGCGTGGTGTATTAGTTACTTGCAGGTGTGTAACAAGTCACTACAAAGCTCAGCATCTTACAGACAACTCAGACAGATGTGGAAGTCACAATGTTCAGTGAAAAATTAACCTTAAAAGATCATACCTTGGGCCGGCGGGACGGCTCAGCAGTCTAAAGCGCCTGCTTAGGAAAGCTTAGGCGGCCAATGGGACTGCGGTTCGATCCTCAGCACCACGTGCTGTGCCAGCCCCGCCCCCAGGGCAGGCTGAGCCAGCCATTAGAAAATAAGTAAACAAATCTAGAAGTCTTTAAAAAAAAAAAAAAAAAAAAAAAGATAGTGCATTGCGTGATTCAATTCACGTAACATTTTTGAAATAACAAAGTCACAGAGGTGGAGAACAGATGGCGGTCTCCAGGGAGGAGGGATGGCGTGCACAATAACTATAACTCTGTTGGGAAGCCTGAGAGGGATCTTAGAAGAAGTGTGTATCATAATGCCCCGATGAGTACATGCATGTATTCTCTACACGAGATGGCCCTGGCCTCCACGCCAGGTATGGGTTACCTGGTTCGGTTCTTGGTTATGACATCATATTATCAAAGCCTTTTCCCATTCTGCACCTGCCTCTTCACTGTTCGGGAGTGTTCTTTCACTGTGCAAGCTTTGGAAGGAATAGATTGACGTATAGGTGCGGCTTCCCTTCTGTACAGGTGCCATTTCTCTCACCCATTTAACCCGTATTTCTGTGCTTTCCTCTTTGAGTGTTGAGATCACCTCCTCTGTGCTTTGCTGTTGGCATCCTGGCTTCTCTACTGAGTGTGATGTTACTGCATACAAGCTGTGGAGAGGCATCCCGAGGCATTTCTGAAGCAGTGTGCAAGGTGGCTCCGGGTGTTGCCTTTTGTGTCCCTGAAGGTGTCCCATATTAACGGATTGTCCTGCAGGTAGCTTGACCTCAGCTCTCTGTGACATCCTGAGGATCCTTTCCCAGACCCACTCTCGGTATTGGGGCCTTGATTTTGCCAGTCATTACTTTAATGTTTGGTGAAGAACCACATCAAAAGCACGAATTCAGTCCCCTCAGAAGTTTCCTGCTCTTACAGCTAGGGTCTCATCTTCATTTTTCAGCACATGTGGCTCTCTGAGTGCAGGAAATGGAGGTCTTTATAAATGCCGCCACTGGGGCTGTCTTCCTAAGTCTACACTTCTCATTTCTTCACTGGTCTGCTGAGCCAACTCCACAGGTCCTATAATCACTACTTGTCTCTGTTACTCTTTGCCTTTTGCTAGGACAAATATCCAGCACACAAAATGAAGGAAAGGAAGGTTTATTTAGCTCACCGTTACTGGAGGTTTCAGTGTGTACTCTGCTGGCTCCAAGGCAGACTGGCACGTGGCAGAGAGCAACCTTTCCTGATGGTGGCAAAGAGCGGAGAGCAAAGGGAGTGGCCGCAGCTCAGGCAGCTGCTAGCTTCTCTCCCTGACGTACATTGCAATGCAAATGGCCTGCCAGGCCAGGTGCAGCATCCAGACCCACAATAATGAGTGATGAACTCCAGAAGCTGCCCATGACTGCATGAGGTGTTGCGGGGCCAAAGAGACTATTTTTTCTAAGTTTCTCAAATACTAGTTCTAGTACCCAGAAGCCAGCTCAATCCCTCCTACCCACACCACAGCCCAATTTGTTCAGGATGAGAAGTGCCTGTTCCCAGGTACGTGGGCCAGGGATGCTCCATCGACTTCAACAATGGGCCTTTCATTATCTCCCTGGCAGGGTCCTCTTGCATGGGTTCACCAAGGCGGGGCCTTCAGGAAAACCTACAAGGGAGCGTGGACAAGGACAGCATGGAGGAGAAGCCTGGAGGAGGGCTTGGATGAAATCTAGCTTAGTCTTGCTCATGCAGGGAGCTCTGGGGCCTGAAGGATGCTTCTCAGAAATGCTCCCCCTTGAGGTGATGGAAAAGACTTATTTTCTCAACTCATTGTGCTGTTGGCCAGTCCCAGGGGGAGGGTGCGTAATCTGCTGGACATCTACGGATGAGGGCAATTTTTATCCTCTGCTTAATGGAGGACAATTTTTCAGAGACTGGCACAGCTATGTCTCCTAGAGGTTGACATTCATAAAAGGTAGTAGATGGGTGACCATCTTTATAAAGGGAGGGACCTGGGCAAGCTGCTAACAGTTCTAGGAGAGAGAGAGAGAGAGAGAGAGAGAGAGAGAGAGAGAGAGAGGGAGAGGGAGAGAGAGAGAGAGAGACAGATCTGTGCAGGGTCAATGACAGAAGCTTCTATGAGTATGAGAGCCTTGCACAGTCTGGGAAGAGTAAATATTGTTATCACAATCCTGGGTTTCTAATTCCTTTATTGATGTATTAATTCATGTGCTCATGCATGCATGAACTCACTGAAGACAGCGGTGTTGCATGCTCGCTACACAGTGGACACTATCTTTCTAGATCCTGGATAGTTAGCAATGAAGCAAGCAGAGGCACTCCCTGACCTTAAGGGCCATGCATCCTGGTCCTGGAAATAAGCCCGATGACAGTGCTGTGGAGCTGTGCTCTGCACACCTTCAGCTGCTGGGTAAGTGACACGTGTGCAGAAGGAAAAAGACTGCACAGTGTAAATGAGCGAGCTCCGTGCTCAGCCCCGACCCAGTGAGTGCACTGTCTGGACCCGGGAGGAGGTGGGAGGCCTACGGTTTGCTCTCTCTGAATCTAATCTAACCAGAATCCAATTGCTGCATTTTGTATAAGTCTGCTGAAGTTAATTTCTTTTTCATTTTTGTTTCTAAGTTTGGTTCATTCAAATTGTTTTTTTGTAAAAGAAATAAGACTAAACCTTGTAAATAGAGGGGGAAGCTATTATTGGAAGCTGTGGAGTCACTCCAATGCATGTTTGGGCTGTAAAATGTAAGCTGTGTCTAGATTATATAATGCATTCTGCCTACTTTTTCTACCGGTGTGTGTATCTCACTGACCTGCATTCTTTGTTAGGTAGAGCCTCTACAGAGCAACTCGAGCCTTCAAGCAGGCCACCTCGGAGCAGAGGACATGTTGGTTTCTTTAAAAGACAGGGCACAAAGCAGCTTTCTCAGGTTTATTGAAGCCCAGACTGATTTGCTGATTCTGGTGCTTTGGCCTCTGTTCTCCACGGAAGCAAGAGGATGCAGTCTTGATGTGGATTGGCTCAAGGCGAGCTTGAGTCAGCTGATGGGGACCAATGCCACTATTGAGCCGTTCAGTTGTGTTTGGGGCTCGTCTGGAGATGAAGGCTTTGTATTGGCCTATTGTGGCGATGCGAGAGGCAGGCAAACAGGCATTAACATTACTGATGACTGTGCATCTAGAATCAGTAAGGAGGGTGCACAGGGCCAGTTGATTGGCAAGATTTAGCCATAAAGTATGAATGAGAATTAATTGGTGAAATGATTGTTAATAGAGCATCATAATGCATTCTTTCCTTGTCTATCAGAGAATATTTCAGCCTCTGAAAAGAAATTTACAAAGATCAATATTCTGTAGGAAGCAATTTAAAGAAAAAAAAATCCATCTGGGTCAGGGAAACTATGGAGTTACATGACATCTACTGACGGCAAAGAATATCACAATTCAGGTGGTGCTGAGAGGGGGACCCCCCCCCCCCCCCCGCCTGTAAGTATTTGTAACAAATATCTGCATGTGGAAATATTGTGGCTCCGGACTATCAAGCTAGAAACCTAGGGCCTGAAGTTTCCTAGTCAGCTCTTATTTTCATTAGGGATTGGGTGGGAAGCAGTCAGACCCAGAAGCTAGGGTTCGATTTAACTTCTTTCAGGTTGAAGGATGATGCCAGCCCCTGGCCTCCAGCTCTGCCAGAGAGCAGCGCATAGGAGATTTGTGGGCTGTGTGGCTCGCAGGAACAGAACACATCACTGTCTTTCTACCCAACGAGTGCCGCTTATTCTTCCAAGGCAGGAACCCAGCCTAACTCAGACAGAGCTCTGAGTCCACTGTATGTAGGCAAAAGTGAAATTCTCAAGATAGCAAAGCATAATTAAGATCTTGCTCTAGTGGTTCTCCATTGCCACAGCAGTGTTATCGCACAGCAAACACAAATCCCAGTGGCATATATTAGTCAACATTCAGCTTTGCTCACGTTTCTCTGGGCTGGTGAGATGGTGTTGCCAGCCTAGGTCAGGAGTGTCTGCCCTATTTGGAATGTGTTCATGGCCAGCTGATAGAACATCTGAGGACTGAACTCTTGCATGGCCCAGGTCCAGACACCTTGGCTTTGCTCTGTGACCTGTGCCCTGCAGCTGACTTCTCCAGGATTGCCTGTGTGGCGAGCAAGAGGCTAAGAGAGCGAAGGCAGAGACCCCGTGTGTCTTGAAGGCTTGGTGCAAAACCGTGAGTCTCTCCCTGTCCCACGTCCTTCTGGCTAAAGCAAATCATGAGGGCAATGCACGTTTAAGGTGGTAGGAAAAGCTGCAGAGCCACATGTAAAGATATGGATTCACAGAAGGTGGAGAATTACGGGCATTTTTGTGATCACTTTACCATATTTGGTGGCGGATACAAGGTTGGAATCAAAGTAATTTATCTAGAAGTGGTTCATGCTGAGCTGGCCAAAGTCAGGCTCCTGGAAAAGGAATCAGAGCGTCCTGCACTGCCTGCTGGCTTTGTACAGTGCCCTCCTCCTGCACAGGCTGGCTTTGGCCTTCGTACGTGCGTGCCCACCCTTGATCCATCCCTTTATTTATTTATTTTTTAAAATTTTCTTATGTATTTATTTCAGGATCTCACTCTGTAGATCAGACTCACAATCATTCTCTTGTTTCAGCCTCCCAAGTGCCGGGATTATAGGTGCAGTGCCACCACACCCAGCCTCAATCACTGTTTCATCTTGCCCTGGGGGCACGTCTGGCAGGGCACACCAGGGGTCACACCCCTGATGCTGCGCTCTGCCTAAGCAGGGGCTTTAATCCACTGAGCTATCCGGCCTGCCCTCATCCTTTTACTTATTTTCCAATTTTCCCCAAACCTTCTTTTCAGCTGCGTTTAAGGAAGAAGCATATAAGCTATTTCCTGCTATAGTGTACAAATGATGAACACAGACAAGAAAGAAGGCATTGCCTCTCACTGTGCCATTTCGTTGTGTGAAATAGAAAGAATTACATACCAAGTGTCTCAGTTTGGCCCTTGAACATGAAGCAGAGGTTAGCAATTCCTCTCCTGGAATTACCTCTGAGAGAATGCAGGATTAGGATGCCAGAGAGCTGAGTTCAAGCGGAGCTGAGTTGCTCAGCTGATGCATAGGTGTTGGCATTCTGTTCAGTCTCTCGAGCCACTGCACCGTCCTTGATAAGACAGGAGTAACGATAGGTTCTTTGAGGCTTAGCGTTGCACTCAGTAAGATGATGTAATGGCAGCAGTAGATCCCGTCCCATTCCATTCCTCCGTCACTCCATCCCAGATGGCCTGTGTCTCTGGCCCAGTGTGAAGGATGGAGTCCTACTATTCCAGTTGAGAATCACTGCCAGAGTAACAGAGAGCAGCCAACATGCACTGGGGATTTCCATTTGTCAGGCACTGTCTACTGGTCGTTGAAGGTGTCCATACGTGTGTGGAATGGGCCCTGCGTACAAGGAATTTGCCATGGGATGACCCTCAGGAATAACTCTAGGACCTTGTATCTATCTACAGCTAAAGAGTTTAATTCCTGTCCCTGGTCCCTGGTTTTTCATGTCCTTCATGAAAGACCTGATTGTCTAGAGAACAAAGTAGCTCTTATGAGAAATGGCTGTGTCCCTTCCTAGGGCTGCAAGGAGGCGAGGCCACGGAGGCAGAGAAGACTGACAAGGGCCTGGCAAGGTCGAGCACCCACCAAGTGTCCTGGTGGTCAGGAGACCAAAATGCCAGCTGTTGTTCTCTTTCCTATAATCGCTGGCTTCAGCTGAAAATTTTAAATTTTATTTATTTATTTATCCACTTGGTACAGGGTCTCACTACATAGCTCAGCCTCATAGCGATCCTTCTGTCTCAGCCTGCTCAGAGCCGAGATTACAGATGTGCACCACCACGCCTGGGATCGGGGCTAGCATGGCAATGTGGCACCAGGCATCGAACTCGGGACCTTGCACTTTCCAGGCAGGCATGGAGACTACTGAGCTATCTCCCCAGCTCCCTTCAGCTAAAATTTCAGAGCACGAACTTCCATCCCAGTAAAACTGATTAAAAGTAAAAAACTACCCAATCATTCAAATAACTGAGTAGTAAACACCTTTAGAGTATAAGCTTTCATCTTTCTCGAGTGCCACTGATGTCTATTTCTTATACACATACGCCTTGTGCAAAATTAATTCAATTGTAAAGGAGAAGTTTCCTTTGTGGTGTAGTTATTCTGTGTCTGGAATATTCTCTATCTTACATGTGGGCGTACAAAAGTTAGCTCAGTCTCAACAAGTTCTATAGATCATACTAACCACAGTGTCCTGGCTTTGCTGTTGTTGCGCGGTTGTGAGAGGCTCTTTTGGGGAATGCTATACCTTATGGCATTAGTGCTGGAACCTCCTCTAATTTCGTAATTATTTCCAAATGAAAGGTACAAACAGATGTATCACAGTTATGGATGTGCTCCTGCAGCAGCTGCTGTTACCTCTTTAGTGTCTTTACCTCGCCACTCGCATATCCTCCTCTCTTAAGAAAGACAGAGAGGTTCAGCCCCGCTCACCCTGTCTGTAGGCTTAGTCTGCCGCTGAACTGCTGGTTCTCAAATAATTTCAGAAACACTAGAGCGAATGAATGGAAAAAATCTGTTTTTGAGCACTCTACAGCTTGGCTTTGGGAAGGAAGGAGGATAACAAAAGTTAGCCAAACCATGTCCCCAAGCTCGCACACTTGGACCGCGGTGTTCCCGGGCTCTGCTACCCTCTGGTGTCCAAGAAGTGACAGTGGGAGTGGTGGTCTGGCACATGGGGTTAGAGCTGGGTGAGTGCCCAGCGGGCAGCTCTCCACTGGGCATTTCTCTGAGGGTAAGGAGAAGCCCCCGGAGCACAGGCCCTGCTGTAGGTTTCTCTGCCACAAGCAGCCCGTGCTCACCTGAGGCAGGAGGGCAGGCTGCCCTGACTCTGAGAGCACTGCAGGGCTAATGTGTGCCCTGGTGCTCCATCCATGGCCATTCCTGTCATGCTGGTCACTGTAATACTGTGTCCCTCTTTACTCTTCATCCACAAAGCACTTTGTGGCCATTAACTAATCACTCATCTCTGGGCAAGGTCCATAGCTGCCCAGGACTATGCCTTTGCTCTTTTACTGGACTCAGAAAAGAACAATGAAATCCTCAAATTGGCGAGGCAAGCACGTGACCTCTTTGAAGGCCGGCAGCGCTTTCCATTCTCCTCCAAGCAGGGCTGTGGCACGGAGGGGAGCAAAGCCCGATGGAACAGGAGAGGCTGCAGGAAGCCCGCAGAACCTGCCCTGTGGTCGTCCTGCTGCCAGCTGCAAGTGGCGGCTCAGAGCCTCTGCTCTAAGGGACAGTTCTCCGAAGCTCACGCCTTGGCCTCCTGGGCCTGCTGCTCTGGGGCCAGGCTGCCTGTTGCTCTTGCCGACTGATAGTGTCTGTCTTTTCCACTTTCTCACCACGTGGCCTTCTCCCTTCCTAAGCCCTAGGCACTTCCTGGGCATATGCTTGTGCCCCCACCCTCATGGTTTCACCACCTTCAAGCTGCTATCTGTAATAATAAGTCTTCCTGAAACACCTTCCTGGTCAATCCCGGGTGCACGGAGGTGTCTCTTACGTCACACTCTCAGAATGCTGTAGGTTGCTTTTGTGGTCATTATTGTAATGATGCTGAAAGAGAAGGAAGTCTATACTCCTCTTTATTATCTGCTTTCTCCTCCATATAGGCTATGTAAAATGCCATGACGCCCATCTAAACCACAAGCATTTGATTTAAAAAAAAAAAAAATGAAGCAGTGAACTACAGTGTTGGCCCAATGAACTAATGAATGAACCAAGAGGTTGGTGTTGGTTTCGCCCTTTGACTTAATGGATGAACCACAGAATCAATGCCAGAGGATAGGGAGGCTGAGAAGAGGTGGCAGCGACCTCACGGCCTCTCTGAATCTGCTGAGAACTCAAGATGCATCCGGAGTCTTCCATGATGCAAACGATCCTCTACACAGTAGTTGTTTCTTGCTATTGCAGATTGTGGGAAATGAAAGTGACCTAAAACTTTAAGGGAGAATTAAAAAAGACAAACACAGAGTACCATGATAAGCCACACTCTCTGTGGTTTTAGAGGTCGTGGTCTATTTTTCTGAGAATGAGTTAAATAAGTGAACGGTATTCTCACTTACCGCTTTGTGCAGTAAAATTGATAATCTTAGATATAAGGATATACTTTCTGAAAATATATTTTTCTTTTGCTTTTCTTTTTTAAAAGGCATTTCATACAGGGTCTACAGGGTCTCACTACATAGATTGGACTCAACGATTCTCCTGTTTTCAGCCTCCCAAGCACTGGGATTACAGGTGTGCATCACCATGCTCAGTCCTAATTGCTATCTCAGCGTGTCCCAGGGGTGGGGCCAGCATGGCTAGCTGGGAATCAAACCCTGGTTCCTGCATCTGCCTAAGCTGATGCTTTAATCCGCTGAGCTATCTGGCTGGCCCTCTATTTTTCTTTTTAACAGACAGATAGTAATTATTCATGCCACAGGTTGTAGTGTAGAGCGTTCAGTGTGTACAGGAGCTGACAGATTTATCACCTTGTACATTTGTCATTTCTGGGTGTTGTGAACAGGTAGAGGCCCCTCTGCAACTATTTGAAATATTCACAGAAATCAAAATAAAAATATTAAAAGAGAAACATTCAATTCAGTTGCTTTCAACCATAATTATCCTGCTGCGTTGGAGAGCATTAGATATTTGTAGGGATACAAGTTTAAATATGGGACTTTTGGTGTTTGCTTTCATTTTGAATGAAAAATATAAACCATACAGGTTTTTACTTTTTATAAATAAAAATAATTGCTCACTGAGCTCTGTAGCGGGCTGATGCATTCTTCCAATGCCATGGGTCTTTTTCTACCCTCACTCTGCATGTTGGAAACTCTGCACCAAGTTCTCTACAGGGCTTATCTTTGTCAGAGAGAGCTATGTTTCCTTTTAAGTTGTAGACAGTCTATCTTCCTTCCCACGTCTCAAAAAGTCAAGGTTCTGGGCTAGAGAGATAGCTCAGTGGACTAAGTGCTTGCCTGGCAAGTACAAGGTCCTGAGTTCTATCCATGGTGCTAACAAAAAAAAAAAAAAAAAAATCAAGGTTCTTCCCATACAGAGTTTTTTTCAGAAGACAGGCAAGAGTGAGTTCCTCCTGAAATCTGTATCAATTTCTTTTCCTCAATGCCTTATATCAGCTCATAAAGTATAAATAAAAGCATGGAAACACAATGAACACAAATAAAAATCTTAGTGAGCTCTCACTCCATAGCAAAGTACCATAGAGGAGGCAGTTCAAGTAAGACAAATTCATTTTGTCACTGTTCTGGAAAGTTCAAGGTTAAGGTGCCCTCACACTTACATCCTAGGGAGGGCTCTCTTCCTGATTCTCAGATAGTTGCCTTTTCGTTGTGTCCTCCAGGTGTGGAAAGAGACAGGGAGAGAGAGAGGGAGGGAGAAAGCAGAAGGGAAAGAGGGAGGGAAACAGAGAGACAGACAGAGACAGAGAGACAGAGACAGAGATAGGGAAAGAGACAGAGAGAGAGAGAGGGACAGAGAGACAGAGAGATTGTACTTCTTTTCCTTTATATAAGACCACCAATCTTATTAGATTAGGACCCCAACCTTATCACCTCATCTGACCCTTCTTGTCTCCTAAAAGCCCTATCTCCAAATGGCAGGTCCTGGGGTGAAGCTTCAACCTATAAATTTGAGGGCCATGGGCGACATCCAGTTCACAGCAGTGGACGAGCGTTTATGAGCTCAGGATGAGTTCTCAGCGTGCCGTGTACGTGGTTCTACTCCACTGTGGATCTTCAGGGGATTCACGTGCATCACTGTATTTGTTTAGTGACTGGTATTTATGTATTTCAGACTTCAAATGCTAAGCATTAAAAGAGATAACATGATTTGCAAAGGTCCTGTGGCCAAAAAGTGACAAAGCCTGGAATTTGTGTCTCCTGATTCCTGGCCCTAAATGCTTCTCACTCTAACCAGGAGTCTCAGTCTTATTTCTCCACTCAACCATTTTTCTCTGGATATCAAGTGATGCTTTCGTAATACATTTAAGCAACTCCATGACTGGTTTGAAGCTGTGGGATTTGTAAGAACACATGCCAAAATTATTGATGGCTGGGAGGACCCTGCTCTTTGTGAGACACTGACCAATCTAGGACCTCAGGTGTATGTTAAGGACAGTGTGACTGGTGGCACTGAGAAGGGCCTTCTGTGGTAGTTCTCCTCATAGCCGTGTTGCTGGATAGTCGGCCTGCTAAAAGACCCCCCCCCCACTCCACATTTCCATATGCAAATCTCTCCTTGAGCCTCTTCCTCACTTAAGAGAGGACCAAAAGACCCCCCGGAGTGTGCCTGGGCTCCAGCTGCTTCTCCTCCTCATTAGTCCTCTTTCCAGCTGAGACTCTTGACCACCACCTCACCCCAGCGCAAGGGCCATCTATGGCCGGATGCCACTGGTTCTTTCCAACTTCAGCTTTCACAGCTTCTCAGCACACCCAGCGAGCATTCTGAGCTAAACACGTCTTCCTAGGGCAGAGACTTCCCTGTGAAGAACCCTTCGAGGCTTCCTCAGTGCCTCAGCCCTGCCTGCTCCCAGGACATCTTCCCACCTCCGCTGCCCTCTTCTCACCCCTTCCTCTTGGGCCTCATGCATTGTCCACTGCCGCAGAAGAGATGCCTTTTTTGTTGTTTTAATGAACATTGGCTTGACTCAAAACATTCCTCCCTATAGTCAGAATGGAGTGATAGCAGAATCCTGGAGACCCACGCCACACCCATCCATCCAATAGCTGCTGATTCCAGCTTTCTTCTTAGTAGATGCAAGGTCTATAAGCCTGACTCTCTGTCTTACAGTGACTGACTGAGTCCCTGGGCTACTAGGGCTTCTACCTGGGAATAAAAAGCCTTATTGTTAAGTATTTCTCAGCTTTCGATTAGTTGAATGGAGCTTGATGGCTGGCTATACCCAGGCTGCCTTTCCTTCCTTGGTAGGACAGGGTCTCAACCTCGCCTCTGCCACCTCTTGATCTTGGTCTTTCTTTCCTGCGCAGGTGAGCATATAAAGCTTCGCGCTTCCCTCTGGGGTTGCCCGCACATGGGGGCAGCTCTTGGAGTCATCCACCCATACCATCCACATTCCTTCTTCCCCTTCTGTGGCTGGCCTGCCCCCAGCCTCTGACCTCTGTGCCTCCGCTTGTTCCCTGGTTCCTCACACAGCCCAGGCAGCCTTACTGCTTCCAGCCCCATCTTTTCTTTACTGTTTGATCTCCAACACTTATTTTCCAACCAGCTCTGAGGTCTTACGGGGGGGG
>PVJA010023393.1:0-33067 GCA_004027025.1 Myocastor coypus | reverse complement strand
AAAAAAACAAAAAAAAAAAAAAAAAAAAAAACCTGCACGGAAAACTTGCAAGTTCACAAGAGATTTCCATTAATGGCATCATTAGTCTGTAGTACTCTTAATGTCACATCTCTTTGGGGTGCTCAGTATGGCTGTTTTAGGCCTCAGAAAACCAGCGGCTACATACAGAGTTGCTACTCCAGCCCATCTTCCCTTCCAGGTTGTGCTATGAGAACTCTGTGTTGTCTGCCATCTGCATGGCTGATGATAAACACAGTACTTAGAAATTCTACATCTTTTATCTTGGCAAACTCCATAGCACAGGCTCATCTTCAGTGTCAGCGTGCTGCTGATTGCACCGGAGCTATTGACCTTTCTCGTAGGTAGGAGGCTCATTTGACTCTTTGGCTCCTCGCTGAGAGGCCCAGGGACACAGGCTCTGTAAGCTTAAGGTGGAGTAACTGATACCCCTCCCCATTTGCTCTGGAAGGAGGGGCACCCCAACAGACCCACAATTTCCTTTAAAGATAGGTTACCTCCAAAGTTCTCCTTTACTTTGACACTCTTACCCTTATGGTTGCAGAGCCAGCTTCTCCTTCCACCCTTTGGAAGTGCTGTCTGAAGAGTCCCCAGCTCCCTATCACTGCGTGTGTGATCTGCATTATCCTAGTATCCCAGTCACAAAGGGTGGGGCTCACCTGGCTTTTCCAACTACTTAAAACTGCTTCCTAGGTGTTCCCTGAAACAAAGAGCTGGCCATGTCAGGTTTTTTTATGTGAACTTCATGGTTAGAACTCTAGACTCTGAGTCCAGCAAATAGCAGGTCATGAGAATAGCAATACACAACAAGAGTGTTTAGGCTAGTCAGGGATCACTGTTGAGCTAAAGATAAGGTTGACCCCTCATAGTACATGGTTATGTCAGAAAAATGTGACACAAGACCAATCTAAAGACAGCAAACCAAAGGCACCTACTAATTGAGCATGCAGTATCTGTGAAATAATAATGACTTTGGGAAGCTTTGAGTTAAGGATGTCTGCCAATAAATTCAATGTACCTTCAGAATCATTAGGCTTTTGGAGGCAAGTGACAAGGTTGGAGAAAGTATAGATGGAGCTGAACAGATGGCTAGTGCTGAAGGCGTTTGTAAAACAGGACCTTTGAGCCTGTCAGGACTCTCACGATTTCCTGCCTGTGAACAGACAGCAGATGTGAGTGCATCTCTCTGGGCTCTTTCTCCTTGGGGGATTCTTTGCCTGCTCAAGTTTGATCAGGCATTAAACACCTCACTTTTGCCTTACTAGGGTGTGTTTTTCCCTTGGTCACTATATGGACAGCCCAAGGTCCTTGAGATGTGTTTTCTAGAGTTCTGCTCCATCTTATCTTTGGTTGAGTGAAGGCTGCTACCCAGAATGCTCTCAGACCCCTCTCTCAACCCCCTTTTCTATCCTGACCTGTGAGATCTTGCAGCCTGCTTCCCACTGTCAATCAAGCTCAATCGTGGCAAATTATGCAGTGCTACACTCAGCCACAAGAGCCGGGTTCAGACCTACAAATTCATTTTCACATGCTACTTAAGCCAAGATCTTTTTCTCAGGTCTGCAATGGTGTTGAAAAGAAATGGGACTCTAAGGGCCAGGCAAGCAGTACAGGAGGCTAACACAACACCCTTTCCATAGCCCACATACAGGGCTAGATTCCTGGCTAGCTGGTCCTGGTCTAATTTACATTGTTCCCCAGGTGACAGTTTCTACAGTATTCTCATCCCCATCCTAAGAATTTAAAAAGTAACATTTTGTTGGTGAGCTTGCTTGTTTGTTTTGTCTTAAATATTATGTGCACTATTTTAATTTCTGCATGGCTTGATTTAAGATGTAGGTTAATAGCAATACATCCAATTCTCCTCAGAATTACACATTTCTTTTTTAGAGAGTACCATTTTGGGGAGTAAGCAATGGGAGTTTGAAAAATAATAGTGTTAAGAAATATATACTACACATGCTTGTAGCACTGTATTTTTATATGTGTAAATAAAATATACACAGAGATGGACGAATATGTCAATCTACGGATATGTACTACATCTGATTCCAGGGGAAAAGGCAATCTTGGGAAAGTGATGCTCAGGTGTTTTAAAGCTTCACCGCTGTCTTTCTGGAGCTTATCTGCTCTATGGCCTGATGATGTTCCATTTTTTAGAGAATTTTCGGGTGAGTTCTGAGTCAGATGCATATGGAAATGGAATCTGATGACCGGAGGAGCTTGCTGCTCTCTGATTTATATCTCGAATCACAAAGCTTTTAAAGTTAGGATCTCTGTCTTGATTGTCTCCTGTCAAACCCTGGGTTCTTTTCTTTCTTCGAGAGCAGAATAACACCATTCCCTTCTTTGGTACCTTAAAGTGTATTCCCTGGAGGAAATAAAATGAGTAGTTGATTGCAATAGAGTCTTACTCCTAGTAAGGGCTTTCTCTCCCCAAAAGTTCTCATACTTTTGGACATCTTAAACTTTCACTGAACTGTATGATTTTATATATTCCTGCAGCCAGTATTTACAATAGCTAATATTTACTCTGGGTCTTTTACAAGCTTATATAGTGTTTCAAGAGATTTCCATTTATTAATTCACGTAGTACATAAAATCTTTGTGCCCATTTTACATAGAAGGTTGAGTAACTCACTTAAGGCTCAGCTACTGGTAAGATGTGGAGCCCGAATCGGGACTTACGTTATCTTGTTTTGGCTCTGAGCATGTACCCACTCTACTCGTTGGTCTCATTTCGCTTTCAGAGGTGTGTGTGTGTGTGTGTGTGTGTGTGTGTGTGTGTGTGTTGTGTGTGGCATTCCCAAGAGACAAGAAACCCATGGATACTTGAATGAAATGCTGTGAAGCTGGAGAAAAATCAAGTAAGTGTCCAGCTCAGCCACTGTGTCTCCTGCTGGTGGAGCCCGGTCACAACAGAGCAGGGACACTCTCAACTGGGCATTCTGTGACAGACATCCCAACGCTTACCAGGAGAACAGGAGCACTCTGCCTATGGTGGGAATTCTTGCCAATGAGGACAGCCCATGTACAAATATGTCCCTAAAATAGTTGTTGTTGGAGTCTCTTTGAAGAACAGGTAGAAAAGAGGAGGCAATGTGACCTCGAATTACTATAAGGACCACTAAAAAGAAAAAAATAGCAGATGTTGTCATGATCAGACCATTAGGAACTTAGCTCACACTCTATTCCTAAACAAGGCATTCCTGTCAGTCAGCCTAACAAACTTTCCCAACACACCCTGAGTACGCACTGCCCTGTTTCATGTGCCCCTTTAAACCGGGCATCTGTTCACCATGCTGCTTCTGAGGGAATCTTCCACACCATGTAGGACGTACTCATAATCCCTCTACATCGTCACAGCCTTGCCTGAACACTGCTATCACCAGGCTGTTCTACAGATGGGGTGGAAGGGACTTGGCAGAGCAGGTCTCGGGTTCACTTAAGGGAATGTGCATTAGGCACAAACACTTCTTTTTTTTTTTTTTTTTGTGGGACCAGGGTTCAACCTCACGACCTTGCACTTGCCCAGCAGGCACTTGTGCCTCGGAGCTATCTCCCCAGCCCCTCACAAACACTTCTATGTGGCCCAAAAGGCAGGGTCTGGACCAGCCCATGGAATCAGTGACTGCGGTTCATTAGCAGGCTCTGGCACAGTCTTTGGAGTCAAGGCTGAGTTCTGGCGGTCCTGAAGGTCACACATGTCAAGTGTGCGCAGGAGTAACATGGCATCAGAAGCAACCTGTGCAGCTTAGTTGTGCTGTATTATAAATCTTGACCTGAAGGCCTCTGATAGAGGATTTTTCAAAATCTCATGGGATCCTTTAATATGTCTCTCCATATCTCCTTACTATAGTTATCATTCATAAGATAATTGGTCATTTATACCTTTGTCCTGCTAGTAAATTAGTAGCTGTTTTCTGTGCTATCTCTCCAAGCATGCATTTCTCTGGCAGGTAGGTTGTTGTTGTATGTACCTAGTAAGCATACCAGAAATATCTCTTGAAAAAGTGAATCAGGACAGCCTTATTTGTTATGGATTGCATTGTGTTGTTTAAGCCACCTACTTTGCGGTGCCTTCTTATGGATGCCTTTGTATGCATCTATTACCTGTTAAGCACTTGGTCTATGTGAGGCGGTATTCTGATTCTAAGGATTGTTTGACATCTCTTGAGAAATTACAAGAGTTAGCTCTTCCTATTGAGCAACAACCCAGTCTTCCCCCGGAGCGGTAGGACCCACACGCTCCGGGAATTCACGAATCCCATCAGACTCACTCCCCTCAGGTGCAGCTTCTGCCGGTCCACTTGGGCGCGTCAATTTTTGCCGTTGCTCCAGCTGCTTCGTGAAAGCCGCACCACCAACCACCCTTCCCTGGCTAGTGCACATCTTCATGAAGCTGTGCCATGCTCTGCGGCAGGGCCTGACGCCGCCCTGTCCCCCTCCCTCCAGTTTCCTTTGCATAGCATCTCTATGCTTGCGGGTGGGGGCACACATCCCAGCCGCCACACCTTCCAAGGCTTTCCTTGTCTGCTTGTTCATGACCGCAGGAGGGGTGCTTCTCCAAAATTGAAACTTCATACTGTGCCGTTCCTTCATCTCATTTCCAAGCCCCCTGCTGCGTGACCGTGTGACACACAGTCATTCTCTGAGAATTGAGAAGGATATTGGCAGTTTGGGAGCTGTTGTTCCTGCTTATGTATGCAAAGAACATAATTGCTAAGTGCATCATCTGCTATAATTTACACATCCACATATAGCACTGTGCAAGGCATTCTCCTCTTCCCCAGGCCCAGGGTTGACATTGCGTATACACTCCAGCCCAGAGAAGCTGGCTGTTTTCCAAGGCCTGAAGGAGCCCAGGGGAAAATTTGAACAGTGTGATTTCTAAGACCTCTCAATGAGACTGGCAGGATTTTCTTTTCTTATATTATTTTAGAATTTTCACAGGGAAGATACACGGATTGTATCTGCAGTATCTCACCTCTTTTTGGCACTCTTTCCTTGTGAGTTCCAGGCCCTATGAAAGAGTTAGTTGTATGCTAGATCTAGGATTTGCAGCTTTGTGCAAGAGGTAGTACAAAATAAAGGAGTTGCTCTCTGCCTTCAGGACACAAGTTTCAGAGCAGGGCAGCTAAGCACAGCTTCAGATGTCTGCAGAGAGGAATTCCCAGCAAGCAGCAGGTTTTCTCAGTTATGTTGGGTCTGACAAGACCTTGAATGGGTACGGCTGTGGTGTTCTTCCAGTTTGGGCCTCACATTGATTTCTAAAGGGTACAGAAAGTTGCACTGGTAGATACTGAAGGGGAGAAAGCCTTCTTCTAAAAAACTAAGCTGAGGCCAAGTACTTGCCTGATCCATTTTAAGCACTGCTGAGATGGCACTGCTTGCATCTGAGAGTTGCATTGCTTCTAAAACCTACAGATATGAGCAGAGCTACACCGAAATTTGTGAAGGGAACATACGGGGTTGGTATAGGTTTTGAGTTCTACTCTGTAAGTTATGCTTTGTCTTACAGGGTTACCTTTTAGGTCAGCAGACCAACAAACACATGCAAGACACATATTTTGGAGAACTAGACAAAGAGAATGTCCAGTTCAGGCATTAAGATAGTTCATGAGACAGAGGCATCAGACTGTCTAGATTTGAATGTTGGCTCAGCCACTTACAAGAACAGCTTGCAAAACCACCCAGTTTCAGTTCATTCAATTGTAAAATGGGTTTAAGAGTAGGACTGCTGTCAGCATTGCTGTGAAAGTTAGGGCGCTTAAAACGTGACGAACTGAGGACAGTGCTGAGCACTAGGTGAAAACTCAGGAAACCTTAGCCCTCGGCATTTCATCAATACTTATGTGCCACATATATGCCCTTTGTAGTTCTTATGATCGCCTTTGTTATCTGTCTGTCTGTCTGCCTATCATCTATCTATCTATCATCTCTGAGCATTTATGTGTGTGGGAGGCTGGAGGATACTTGAAAACAAAGCTAGAGTTACATGCCCTGGACTTTTATATTATTATTATTATTATTATTATTATTATTATTATTATTATTATTATCATAAATTTCAAAATAGCATCTGACTAAATCATCCAGGCTGGTTTTGAAATAGCAACCTTGCTGTTATAGCTTACTAGAGTACTGAGATTCCAAGTGTGCGACCCACACCTGGCTCCTGCTTGCCTTGGCAGAGTTCTTCACATGGTCTCAGAGCTGCACACCGAACTGCACAGAGAAGAAGGCCTTGTGGAAGTATGGGCACAGGGAAGATGACCATGTGGAGATGGAAGCAGAGACCGAGTGACTCTGACGCAGTCAAGGAGGGCCTCATGCCACCAGCTGCTAGGAGAGTCAAGGAAAGATTCTCCTCTAAAACCATTTAATTTGAACTTTTGCCACCAAGAACTGAAGGAATATGTTTTTATTCTTGATAAATGATTTAGCTTGTGGTGCTTTGTTAGGCCAACCCAGGAAGCAAATACAGATAGTTTGATTATATACATGATACACTCATTTGCTCAAATGGGCATTAGTGCAGGTGTTCAAAAGCAGTTATTTCAAAGGCTGAAAAGCAGGAGTTATTATGCCTCTTCTGTTCTGTTGGGGAGACAGCTGACTGGGCCCAGGGAGCAAAGAAGAGTAAGAAAAGCACACACATGGTGCTGAATTTATTTATTTATTTATTATTTATTTATTTCATTTTAATGAGAAACAAAGATAAACAGCAACACAACAATTTTACCAGAGGTTAGTAGAACAATTACAATAATTAACACATTGTGTATTGTTGTCTTTTTTGTAGTTACTCAGAGGACAAGATGCAGACATGATATCTTGTCTGAACAGTATCTGTACAAACCTTTGTTCTCAATGAACTAAGAGAAAGTAGCTGTGTATCTATCCTATCTTGTGTGTGTGTGTGTGTGTGTGTGAGAGAGAGAGAGAGAGTATGTTCCTTTATTTACATCCCCCTTTTTTTCTTTCTTTTTTCAGAGATGGGTGCTCCATTGTTGTTAGAGAAGCTGTATTTGGAGAAGTCTTCAATGGACCTTTTCATAGTTGATGCCTGTCCAAAGATTGTAGGTACTTGTATCCAGCAAAATAGCCAAATATAGTCCAATAGTCCCTAATAGTAGTGGGTTCTCAGCAGAACTGGAAATTGTTGAAGTTGTTCACTTGAGCCTTTTACAGCTCAGCATATTAATATAGCATATATATATATATATATATATATATATATATATATAGCTTTACTTTTTATGCCTCATGGTTATACATTTCTGCTGGATGGTTAATGACCAAGTTAAAGCAAGACCTATATAACTAAAAATGTAACTTTTATATCTGACAAGGCCAGTCAAATCTCCTCAGGATTTGCCCTGGAACCGTGTACCGCACCTGCACACGGTGTTTAGATGCAAGTTTTCAGCAGATACCTGCCTTCCATTTACACAGAGCCCTTGGTGTCTCACAAGGTGTGTTGAGCCCATGTGGGACTTCAACCACTAGAGGGCATTTGAAGGACATCCCACCATTAGGAGCCGACCTCCTATGGTCAGCCTAAGGCCACATACTCTGTATAACCCACTGTGTGAAGAAAGTAGAAAATAAAATAAATAGCTCAAAGAATGAATTTATTTTCTGCTTTTCTTGTCTAGCCGCTGTTCAGGTGGTTGAGTTGTTAGCATTCTGGGCAGGTAGAATATAAACAGCCCAGTGTGTGTCCTGTCTTACAGGCAGTAGTGATAGGTATTTCTCTTTGTGGGAGCACAAAGCACAAAGAGCCCTAGAAGTACAAAAATAATACTAAAACAGCCAAAGCAAATAATAAGTGACAAACGTATTGTTTAAGCCCAGTGATATGCTCAATTAAAAACACAAAGAAGGTTATTAAAATAGAAAGTGAGAGGATTGGACATCTATCACACATACAGTACTTTGGAAAGTTCTAAAGTAGAGCTCTTGGAGTGGGACTGTTTTGGATGGAGATCCCTATAGTTTTAAATCTAACAAGGGGGTAGTGACAGACAAGAAAGGCAAAACCTACAGAGGTGTGGTTAGGATTAGAAAATTAATTCTGTCTGTTTCTCAGTGACTCGCATTCTGGTTGACCCTGGACAATTCATTTAACTTGTATGGGTGATTGCTTCCCAATGTGTAAAACAAGGATAATACCTGTCATCAGATCAATTTTCCAGAGTTCACTGAGGTTCTCTAATGAAAGACACATTATAAACACAAATTATAATTATACCTGAGAGTGCTTTTTACTCCAAGAGAGCCAGAGGGCTTTTCTGTCTTTGAAACTTCAATTATAAAAGTTAGAATCTTACGCATTTGTCAGAGGTGAATAAAAATTTATTCATAATATGAGTCATATAAGAGCTGGCTAGTGATGCTCAGAATCCAAAAGTGGGGCATTACTGATGTGAACAAATTACCTGGAACCTGGAGATTTGCAGTCTAATCCTCATTTTTGCACTAATTAATCCTGGGGCCTTGGGCAAACCACATCTCCTCCATGTGTCTTGGCCAAAAATGAAACGACTGAATAAGAAAAGTATTTTCCATATTTTTAAAAGAAATTTATGTATGTGGTATAGGGTATCAGACTATACCAGCTCAGACTCATACTGATCCTCTGGTTTTCAGCTTCCCCAGTGCTGGGATTATAGGCATGTGCCACTACACCTGGACTTGGTCGCCAGCTCAGCACATATGGGCCAGGATTGGCACAGCATATGACATGGAAAATCAAATCTCAGTCCCTGCGCTTGCATTTCCTATATGTCAGCCATTGTCTTCATGATTCCTGCCATAGATAAAAGCATCTATGTTAATATTAACTTATATTTTGCCATTTTTTGAAAAATCAACAAGCATATTGCATGCAAATATATTTGAATAATACTATCCAAACATTGCAATGTACTAGTTTATATGCATACATAGATATATACATACATTTACACACACATTCAGGCACACACACATGCAATGTCACTAAAGAAAAAATACACTTTGCTTATATATTGCCTCAAATTCACCTTACACACTGTGCTTAGCACATGTGTCAATTTGGAAAATAAAAATGTAAGTCTAGATTATCCTGGAAGCTATGAGCCTATGAAAGAAATTTAAAGAAGATATAAGGTAAGCAGAAGACCAGATGATGGATTTAATAAAATCTAGATCTATGGTATACAACAGAAGCTAACATTTTCTTTTTAAGATTAATCATGTCCTGATGAGTTATGTGGCTTAATGTCTGATAGTGATAAGCCAGACAAGATTAGTAAAAGCAGCATCAAATGGATATTGAAGAGTAAGAAATCCTTTAAAAATACTAAGAGAGAGACCATCAAGACAGGAGAGGAAGCCGGGTGTGGTGGCGCACGCCTGTAATCCCAGCACTCGGGAGGCTGAGGCAGGAGGATCGATGTGAGTTCGAGACCAGCCTGGGCTACAAAAGTGAGCTTAAGGCCAGCCTGAACTGCATAGTGAGACCCTGTCTCAAAAAGAAAAAAAAAAAAAAAGACAGGAGAGGAACTCATTCCAAAAGCAAGGATTTGGGCTGTTTGCTGTCATGTTGTGGAAGATGTGGATAAATTTACAAAGAAGGTAAGAAAAATATTACATTTCTTTTCCTTCCTTTCAGTAGTCATACTATCAGTCCCATATTTGCCCATTATATTGATAATGGCTTGAGTGCTGACCATGTTCCAGGTTCTGTCCTAGGTACTAATGGTATATCCAGGAACAAAATATTCCCAGAGTTTGCATTGGTTGAGGTCTGGACATCAAGGGTGACCTCAGAAGCCACCAGCAGGTCACTGGAAAATTCCTTGGCCTGAAGATAAAGACCTGTGTTCAAGAACACCTCTCTGTGCTCACAGCTGTGGGGGTCACAATGTCCTGTTGTTTCTGCACCTTCCTCTTCCACCACTAAGTGGAGCTAATAATATTTTGCAGACACTCTTGATAGATGTGTTTAAAGTGATACAAATGGCAAGTGACGTAAAGAGAAAATGTTACATGAATGTTGCTTAATTTGAATCTGAGAATCCCAGCATAAGAAAGGAATCAGCCCATCATTTCTGCAAGCTGGAGGCAAGAGAAATTTAAGCTGAGGGACACACCAAGGAGGCTTGGGCAATTTCACTTTTTCTCCAAAGTGAAAATTTTAAGTTTTGGTTACGAGAGTCAGTTTCAAAGAAAACCACATCACACTCAAAGAACTATCAAATATGGCAAGGCAGTCATTCTAGAGCCATTCTACAATGGTTTCTTGATGTTCATTCACTTTGGCTAATCATTTTCAAGACTATACTTTCAGGATAAAAAGTAGACTATACTGCATGTTGTTAGGAACTTTTATATTCCTATATATTTGCCATCTTTGTTCTGTATCTTAGTGTATAGCATGGCTAGCAGAACATCTGACTGTGTGCATCTTCACTTTTCTTTTACAAGTAGGAGTACCAACCTGAGCAGTCTAAGACCTGTACAAAAGAGAATCTTGTCTGGGCTTTGAATTCTTCTTCAATCCTCTTCTAGTTTCACAACTTAGCCTAGATTAAAGAATCTATAGGCTAAGAGGAAAGGTCTACTAGATCTCTGGGTTTTCATTTTAGATCAGGCTCCTGGTAGCTGAACCTTGGAGTTCTTGTGAAATGGTTCTAGAATTTGAAGCCTTCTTACTCAGCTTTGTCTTCCCCGTCTTTTCCTCAAGGTGTCCAAGCTAGGGAAGTGCAGTATACATGTGACAAATGATGGAGGAGGAAGGTGGAGAAAAGTGAGCTGCAGCTTGGGAATGCAAGTCAGAGTGTCTATGTACACATGCAAGAGATCATTCAGCCCAGGGTACAGTCTGATAGGAGGGTGCTCAGAGCAGGCTAGAATGAAGGAGTTCAAGAATAAAAGTGTCATAGGAGAGTTTAGAGTTCATGAGAGGAACTAATTCAATATGAAATGAGACTTATTACGTAGTCATACAAGATCAGAAGGGGAAGAATCCCAAAGGCCATCTTTACTATCAAAAGCAGAAGAATGCAAAATGATCATCTGTGCCCTGGAAATCCACCAAATCCACTCACTCCAACTAAAACCATAACTGTCCCTTTAGCTTGTGTACTCAGAGGCAGGAGCTAAAGATGACCAGGGGTAATTTCATGGCTTCCAATGCAATGGAATCATTGTTTTGCTTTTTGGTACAAGACTTCTCTACCTCTAAAGGTAAGACTTCTAGCCCAGCAGAGAATAAGGTCAAAGGAGGGAGGCTAATGATACGGGTGATAGTGGGTGGTACGATCCCAAGTTCTGCTTGATTCTTGGCCCTGTGAATCCTGGATATGGGAGAAGGAGTACTACAAAATGGACACCGATTAAAAGCATATGCAAACTTCTGGAGAATCTTGCACCATCTCTGTAAGGTATTGCCACCAAGCTAGCCCTCAAATTGCATTGTAAAAGACCATTCCACCTGATGGTCACTCCTACTACTCTGGATGGTGGGGCCATGGCAAGAGCAGTGAATTCCCTGAGTGTGAATGACCTCACTGCCACATTTCTTTGTCTGTGAGGTGCATTTCTATGTCAGAATCAGTGCTTTGTGGAGGTATTTTTGTGAGGCCATGTCTAGGAGCTTTTGCAGAAACGCCATGTGCAAGGAAGGCAAATCCACACATGCAATACATGTGAAAACACTTTCCTCCCCGTTGTGGAAGTTCTCCAATACAATCAACCTGCCAGTGGATCACAGGCTGATAACCTCAGAGAATGCTGCTGTACTGGGGACTCAGTTTTGATCCCTGCTTCTGACCTGCCAGTCAGCTTTGGTGTGTTGAGGTCCATATTGCTGAGCCCATGGATAACCCCCATCCTTGCTACCATTGCCATTATTAGGCAATGGCGGGGCTCACTGAAGAAAACTGTACACTGACATCCACAGATCATCCTATTCACTTGATTATTAAATTTCTCTTCTTCCGAGGTCACTGTTTTGCATTTACATGGACACAAAGATCTTTACATTCTTTGGAAATATGGAGAAGTATATCCACATACTTCTTCTCCGCATGTCATTGTCACCAGTTGGCTAGTCACATTCCTTTCAAGTCCCTAAATTCTGCAGCGGAACAATTGGATACAGCCCATCAATGGGTATATAGTCACACTTTTGACTACTTTTTCTTCTAAGGAAAATGGAGGTGTATTATTCACTGTAAAGATAAAGATAAGATTTCCTTTTACTAATGTCCTTCAGGGATGTCCTGGAAAGGGGGTTTGGTGCTGCCATGGCCCCCTCTTGGGTACTACCTACATGATGTACAGAACCAAATGTAAACCAAGGCCTAATAGTCTTTTCATCTGTCAACTGACCCTGTGGTACACCTGACAAGGCGATAGGCACATGCTGGGGAATAAAAGAAAGGGAAAAGAATACACTTGACCTGCTTCTTCAAGAAGCTTGTCGCATTTTATGGGTTTTCTTGGGCCTGATTGCATAAACCACTTGCATTTATGATGAGCTCTTGCTGCATGTGCCGAACTTTATGATTTGGTGGGTCTGGTAACATATGGCATATGATAGGCAGTGCAGTTGCGCGGCAACTTTGTTGTCCATCTCAAGGCTATGTATTCAGTTTCTAGTAAGCCCCAGCAGCAGGTCAGAAGCTTCTATGCAAATGGAGAGCAGTTGATGAGCAGCAGATGACAGGAGAGCCTGGACTCCATATCCCAGTGTCCTCCACTGTGATTCACCTATGGGGGATGTCTGGGCCTCATACAACATCCCCGCCCACCACTAACACCTTACATACCACTGGTTCTGCTGGATCGAGTGATCCAAGTGGCACGGTAGCCTTGACCTGTTGCAGAGATTTATTATCTGGAGCTTATGGTTTGCTTTTATTAGTGTGTTCAGCGATGCTAAGAATTATCAGTCAGCATTATTGTTTTTCCTACTTTTCTAAAACTGTTAAAATATTACATACAGAGTCACCAAAGTCTTTGCATCTCCAAATCACAAATTGGGATAATCAAATGGATCCATGTTGTCTATTGCCTTAAATAGTACATACCATGGACTGTCAGTTTTCTTTATATCACTAGAAAGAGAAACTATGGCAACTTCAGGTTTCATCAAATTCAAATGCCAACTCCAAGATCCATTAAATTGATTAGAGAAATTCATCTTTACAATTTTGGTTCTTTAGAATCACTTGTAGTACCAAAGTTTGTGTTAGTTAGGGTTCATCAAAGGAGCAGAAAATACATAAAATATGCAAATATACAAGAGAATTCTTAGGTGGGATTACAGGATCAGAAAGCGAAAAGTCCCAGTATCTGTCTGTGGAATCAAAAGCAGAAAAATCCTAGTGACTGTCTACATTCCGGAGAGTTGGAAGAGTCAGAGGCAGCTAAGGTTCAAAGAATGGAGTCACTGATGTGGTTCTGTTAGAAAACTAAAAAGTCTATGCTGGAATTCTTAAGGAACTGGAAATAAATGTCCAAAGATAATGAAAGCTAGAGTTCCTCTTAAGAAAAGGGAAATTTTTTTTTCCTTCTTTCCCTTCTTATTCCATCCAGGTTGCAAACTTAATGGTTGGTGGCACACCCGGGTGGAAGATTCTCTCCTCAGCTTGCAGTTTACATGTCAATCATTCACACACAAAGCCAGGACTTTACTGTTAGGCAGTTCTTACTGAAGTTAACATATTATAATTAATGATTACCAGTACAGTCAGTATATTGGTCAGGGTTTTACTTAGAGGAACAGAACAGATATAATATAAGGAATGGATATTAACACAAAATATACAATCTAGAAGGAATTATAAGAGTGGCTTACAGTAGTCAGCCAGAGTCCAGTGAGGAAGCTTGCAGAGGGCATCTGCACACTCTGGACTAAAGAATTCAGTCCTGAGGACTGAACGGGTCTGCGCTGGAAGACTGAAGTGTCTGTAATGGATGCTGAAGAATCTGCAATGGATGGCGAAAGATCCAAGCTGGAGGCTGAAGAGTCTGCGCTGCCAGCCAGATGATGAAGTCCAGGCCGAATGAAAAGATTGAAGCTTCTCCGACGAAGTGAAGTCTTGACTCCTTCCTTAGCCCTTTAAAAACGTCTCTTTGTACTTAGTCATCCTGACGTGGGCCCATTTTGCCCTAGGATGGAACCAATCATACCCCAGGATGGGCCCTTGATTTTGCTCTAGGGAGGAGCCAATCATATCCTAGGCAGGCCCTGGAGATACTACAGGGAGGAACCAATTGTACCCCAGGGCGGGGCTCCCACCAGCAGGGAACCAGGCTGCTGAGTCATCCAGCCAAGTTGACACAATGTATCAGTCACCACAGTCAGGCTTTGCAGATTTCATTTCTATCATTCATCAAGGTCTTGCACATGTTATAGATGGACATATTTCACTGTTGATGGAAGTCAAGTTTTCTTTTCCTTTCCTAGTAGCCTTCTTTTGGCCATTCATTACCCTTACTTAGCACATCTATTGAGAATTGTTATGGCTTGTGTCTAGTTGTCCGCACAAAGCCTCATGTAATCACTGGGGCAGGCTTCTAGAGTTTATGATTAAGCCATGATTGAAGGCGAGGAGTATGGGTTTGAGTGCTGTTGAGGCCCACCTTGGGCAGATAGCCTGAATGCAATATAGGGAGGGAGAGAGGCTTGCTCTCTGCTTTTTGCTGCCACGACTGCTGCTCCTTCCTTTTCTCTTTGCTGTTTTCCACCACTGTGAGCTGTTGCCCACTTCCATGTGTCACTCTGCCTTGGAGTAAGCCGAAGATGGACTGAAACTTCTATTAACTGTGAGCTGAATAAACCTTACCTTCCTTAATTTGAGTTTTTAGGTATTTTGACCCAGCAAGGAGAGAAAAGTAACCAAGACAAGGGATGATCAAGAGCAAAGAATAGAACTCAAATTTATATCGTATAATTTTATATGGGGTGGCAACTAATGGTCCTTGTAAATTGTGAGAAGTTCTCATTTAAAGTTTCCTAGAATCACAACATCTTAAAATTAAAAGAGACTTTAGGGGTCATTTGTCAGGTCCATGAAAAATGAAGGTTGCAATTCCCAACAATACCTACTCAAATAAATACATACTTTGTCAAAAACTGTATCTTAGCCTCTTTTTACAATCTTGGGTAGTATTGAAGGATCATGATTCTTAGCCAATAGTACTAAAATGTATTTTGTTCTTAGGCCAATAGTACTTACAGGGATACATCTCTGGAAACGTATCTATAGCCAACATACAGCAAAAAAAGATACACTATTTTTTACCTTACAAACCATTATGAGGGAGATATTATAATTCTTAGGGACTCACATAATTTATCATTTTATGTTGTTTTATTGAAGTCCCATACAGATTTCAGGATATAAGCTAAAGTCTACTAGATCATTAAAAAAAATTGAATGTATTCTATGTTTATTCTAAATTTATAGGCTTACTTATTGTAAATGTGTTTGTTTTCTTGACTTTTTTCCAGTTAACTCACTATCAGCATATAAGAACTACTGGTTTTATATATTGCTTTTGCAGCATACAAAAATTTACTAAGCGCTGGCAAGTTAGGTCAGTGGACGAAGCCACTGCTTAAGCAAGCCCAGGAACCAGGGCTTGATTCCCAGTACCACATGCCACACCGGCCCTGGGCACGCTGAGCATCCACCTATACTGAGTATGGTAGTGCACTCCTGTAATCCTAGCAGTGGGGAGACTGAAAACAGGCGGATCATGATGAGCCTGAACAGGACAGTGAGACCATGTAACATATATATATATATTTCTTTTTTAATAAAAAACCTTTACCTGCAACTTTACTTAAAAATCAATGCAATTATAACAAATTTATTGGTGAATATTTTACTTTTTAATACTGTAATATCATCGAATATACAAACAGATAATTTGATTGCCTACTTTCTAGTTTGGACACTATTTATTTATTTATTTTTGTCTTGCCTGATTATTCTGGCAAGGATGTTCCATACTGTGTTGATCAGATGTGTTAGAAGTGAGGATCCTTATCTTACTCCAGAGTTCATGGGGAAAGCTTGCAAGTTGCCCTTGATTTATATGATATGACACATAACCTTAATAGTACTGAGGTGCACGCCAGGAGTTTTTATTCACAAAGAGGTGCTGAACTTTGTCAAATCCTTTCTTCATCTATTGAAATGATTAACTGGCTATATCCTTAATTATATTTATGCTATTTATCAAATTAATTGACGTACATATGTTGAACTGTCCTTACATTCAAGGTATATTTCCCACAAAATTGTCATGTTGAATTGTCAATGTGCTATGAATTTGGATGTTTTGCATCTTGATGGGAAATTTTGCATGTACATACTTAAAATATATACACACATGAAACATGTAGGAATAAATTTAACCAAGGAAGTAAAAGATCCATTCACTGAAATCTATAAAAATTCTAATGAGAGCTGGTGAGAATTTCAGTGGATTAAGTACCTGCTGTGGAAGCTCAGGAGCCAGGGTTCAATCCCTCGTCCTGCATGCAGTGCCAGCCTTGGGGTGCTGTGCTGGCAACTGAGTCCAGGTGTGGTGGCATGCCTGTAATTTCATAATTTGGGAGGCTGAAAACAGGAAGCTCACTTTGACTCTGAGCTGTGTAGTGAGACTCTGTACCAAATATATAAAATTTAAAAATTAAAGCTCTAATGAAAGAAATTAAAGACGACACAAACAAAAGGAAAGAGATCCTGTGTTTACAGAGCAGAGGACATAATGCTGTTATTTTTTAAAGAGAGTACAAAATAGTATTAAAATAAAAAAAACAAATTGATACAGACTTTCACTTAACAAACTAATATGAATTTCACAGTATTTGCTGTAATACATATTGTTGTCTCTCAGTTATTTATATTACTATATATATGCATGTAAAATTGAAAAAAGAAAAATGAAGTAAGTGTTTAAGAAATTATGAGAAAAAGTTCAATTGAAAATAGGAGACAGGGGCCCAGCGGGATGGCTCAGTGGTCTAAAGCGCCTGCTTGGGAAAGCTTGGGCGGCTTCAGGGACCACGGTTCGATCCCCGGCACCACATGCTGAGCCAGCCCTGCTGTCAGGGCGCGGGCTGAGCCAGCCATAAAAATGAGTGAATAAGCAAATAAAGGTTATGAAACAAGAAAAACATAAATAAATAAAATAAAAATAAAAAAACGAAAATAGGAGACAAAACAAATTAAGTATTATCTGATCCTTTCCAATGCATAGTGCAGATATCCAAACTCTCCTGCTTATGTACATTGAGTTATCTCTTTCCCCCATTTCCTCTCCTGTCCTTCTCATCTCAGTATCTCTTTTCTTTGGAATAGGTTCATTCTCTTTTCTCAGTGTCTATTGTACACTTCAGATTCCATTTGCTCTTTCAGATTCTCACACTAAGGAGACAATATGAAATTTGCACGTGTGGGCCCGATTTATTTCACTTAAGAGTATGTTGTCTAGTTGCATCCATTTACCAACAAAAAGTTCAATTGTGTCCTCTTTTATAGCTAACTAATACTACATTACATAAAGATACCATATATTCTTTATCTGTTCTTTAGTTGATGTGCATCTGGGTGGCTTCTAGGATTCAGTTATGACAAATTGAACTGCTATAAACATGGATCACTGTGATACGAGGTTTTCAGATCTTCAGGAAAACTACCCAAGAAGCAAATGGCTGGCTTGAATGGGATCTCCAGTCCTAGCTTTTAAAGGGTCTCTTCACTAATTTTCGTAGTGATTGCACAAGTCTTCATTCCCACCAACAGTGGAGAAGTATTTTTTTTTCCCCACAGTTCTCCAATATTTGTTATTGGATGACTTCTCGATCTTAGCCATTCTTTCTGGGGTGAGATGCAATCTCAGTGTTGTTTTAATTTGCATTTCTCAAATGACCAATGATGTTGTCTTAATTACTGTTCTCTTGTTGTTGGGACAAGTACCTGACACACAAAGCTTAGTGAAGGAAGGGTTTGTTTAACTCACAGTTACTGGAGATTTCAAGACATTGCCCCTGCTCTATAGTGTCTGAAGGAGAGGCTAGGCCACTGCTGTGTTCAGGATGATCTGCCCCATACCTCCAAGAGAGACCACCAGGCGGAGGGGAGGCATACTGTCAGTTTAATGGTTTTCACCTCTTTGACCCCATCCCTTGAGCCCCGCCCTGGTCTTCTGGCCCTACCTCTCTAGCAGTGCACTAATTCTCTAATGCTGAATGCCTCTGCTTTACATAAGGATTGGGGGGGGGGGAGACAACTACATACAAACCATAACATTCTGCCCCTGAATCTTCAAAGTTTCATGTACACCCCTTTCTGCAAAAGGCATTTTAGTTCATCTCTAAGAGTTGTTAAAGTCTCAACATTTTCAGCTTTGGTGAAAAGTCCAAGCTCCAAATGTCCTCCACAATCAAAGACAAACTCAACTGTGAGCCCCTGTACAAATGAAAAGTTAAATACATCCAACATTCAAAGACACAAGACAAATATTGTCATTCCTGTGTATACACAGGATACAAACCACTGGGGCTAAAACAAGCCCCAGATCCAGCAGGACAAGTATTAAGCCCTGCAATTCAATGTGGAATGAGTGAAGCAATCTGTGACAAATTATGAACTCCATGTGGCTTTGCTCCTATGGCACTCATGGTGGTAGCTCCCATAGTTTCTCTTATAGGGTGGCTTTGCTGCTTTCTTGCCGTTTTTCTTAGATGAACACGTTCCTGGCTTTTCCAAACTTCTGGGATTTCCACAGAGTTAGCTTCTCATTCACAGTTTACACACTGACCTCTTAGGCTTCTTCTGAAATCGAGGTGGAAGCCTTCTCTTTTTAAAAATTACTTTTAATAAGAAATAACAATATGATAGTTTGAAAACACATTAGCAGTATATTCACAAAAATTGACACATTGCACATTGTCCTCATAATAGTTATACAGACCACGGGCTGTGGCCCTGATACATTTTCTAATCGATATTAGTAAGGAAAGAAAAAAAAATTTCTACACTTTGAACTTAGAGGAGGTACTTGTATACGTAGTCCTATGTTCCATTAAATGCATTGGATTGCTGGTGAAACTGTCAGTGTTGGAGGCTGTTGATTTAAGACTCTTACTGCTCATCATACTAATCTAGCTCTGTGTTTTATGCCTTGTAGTTATGTTTTTCTGCTGGGTGATTAAGGGCAAGTTAAAGCAAGACCTGTATAACAAAACATTCATCTTTTGTATCTTCCAAGGTCAAAACCCTTCAGGATTAACTTTGGAACCATATACAGTGCTTTGCAGAACTGTTGTCAGTGTCAGCCATCGGGATGAGTCATAGTCATTGCTTGACCAGCTTGCTTTGTGTCAAAGCCTGAATGTTTTTTTTTCTCTACGTGACTCTCCTTAGACACACTATGCTTCATTAATCCCTTTCCTCTGAGGTCCCATAATCTCCTTGACCAGAAAATTTGGGACACCAGTGAGTTATAGGATGTTATGGCACGTTAATCCTTTACTATTATATTATTGATCGTTTGGTTTTTCATGTCTGTTAAAATTTGGCTTATGTAGGTGAGTTCTCCTACTTTTGGAGATACATATTTATAATTGTTATCTCTTTCCATCAGTTTTCCCTTAACAAGTATGTAGTGACCATCTTTATTTCTTTGAATGATATTTGGTTTGAAGTTCTTATTGTCAGCAACCAGGATAGATGCCCTTGCTTTTTTCTGATTTCCTGTGGCATAAAGAATTGTTTTCTATCCTTTGAGTTTTAGTCTGTGAACTTCCTTTTGAGTTAAATGTATTTCTAGTATGCAGCATATTGTTGGATTTTGTTTCTTAATCCACTCTGTTAGTCTGTTTCTTTTGATTGGTGAATTAAGGGCATTGACAGCGTTGGTTATGACTAATATGTATCAACTTATCTTTGTCATGCTATTTTGTGGATACAAGTTCCACACTTTTCCCCTCTTTTTAATTACTTGCTCTGTTTGGTGATTCCTTTCTGTTGTTCTTGAAGACTACTTCTGTCTCTTTCTAGAATATCTGTCAGTAATCTTTGCAGAGTTGGTTTGGTGGTCATGATTTTTTCCTGTTGCTCTTTTCATGGAAGTTTCTTATTTTGCCACTGAATTTGATAGATAGTTTTTCAGAGTACATCAATCTGGGCTGGAAGTTATTTTCTTTTGGGACCTTAAATACTTCACTCAAAGCTCTTCTTCATTTGATGGCTTGTGTTAAAAAGTCTGCTGTGATTCTGGTGGATTTTCCATTGCAGGGGTCTGTTTCTTTCTAACAACTTTCAATGTTCTATTTTTCTGCTAAATTTCTGAGATATTGACTATCTTGTGTCTGGGTGTAGATTTATTGTGATTATGGCTGTGTGGAGTTCTTGCTTAACTGTATTCAAGGTTTTTTTTTATTGTTGGAAATTGTTCTGTCAGTACGTCTGTAAATAGTCTTTTTATATCATTTATGCTCTCGCGTGCTCTTCACTGAAACCTCTAATTATTATATTATTTCTCTTTGTGTCACGAGTAGCTGCTGAATTTTTATTTCTGGTGCTTTGTTGCTTTAAGAGATCTTTCCTTTCACATTCACTAGCTGCACCACTGTTTTCCAGGTCCAAAAAATCTACCTTCAGTTTCATTCAGGAGGTTTTGCCTCTTTCAGTGAAGTTCTTCATTTCCTGGATATCTGTTTGAATCTATTTTATGCATTCTAATAGTTTCCTGTATTGTTCAGTTGGTGTTTCCACTATTTTTCTATTTTATTATGTCTTCTTTAGCTGTAATGAGCAATTCTTTCATGATCGTTGTCATTTCTTTTTTGACCTGAGAGTTTCTCATTTTAATTCTTCAATAGCCTGATGGACTTATTTCTTTACTTGAGTTGCTACCATTGCACAAATTTCAGGCATGTGATTTCCAAGTTCTGGTATGGCTCTGTCTCCCCTACTTGTTCTGGGTCAACTAGAGGACTGAGATCACCTTTGCTCCTGTGTTTTGGCATTTTTGAATCTTCCAGTAATAATGCAGACAGAGGCCTGAAGGCTGCCCAGAGTCAACCAAAGTTCTTACATGACTCCAGAAAATCCATGCACCTGCTCTCACTGGCCCACAGATCACAGCTCTCTTGTATCCCTCAGGTCACTCAGAGTCTTAAGTTCTTTAAATATTGGGCAAGCACCAACAGAAGCTCCACACCTCAGCCCTGGGAGCTAAGGAAGGTCAGAGATTACCGGAGTCCCACAGGCTGCCCAGAGTCTGCCAAAGTTTTTAAATGGCACAAGGAAGTTCCACACCTGTGCACACTGGGCCCAGCCATTCCAGCTCTCCTGCATTCCACAGGCCACACTCAGTACTGTTAAAGTAGCCATACTATTCGAAGGGATCCGTAACTTCAACATAATCCCTACCAAAATACTCATGACATTCTTCCCCAAAATATATAAAAATATATGAATTTATGTATGGAAGCACAAAAGACAGTGAACAGACAAAGCAATCTTGAGCTACAAAAATAAAGTTGGAAGCAACACAGTACCGGATTTCAAGTTATTTTTCAAAACAAGAGATACCTAAGTAGTATGGCTTCTGTATAAAAACAGATATATAGACCAACAGAAGAACGTACAGAGTCAATAAGTAAATCCATGTACTGTAGCCAGTAGAGCTTTAATAAAAGTGCCAAGAACACACAATAAGGAAAGAATAGTTTCTTTAATAAATCATGCTAAGAAAATTCAAAATCTGCATGCAGATAAATAAAACAGTCCTCTATCTCTTACCATATAAATATCAAAATGAATAAAATAGTTGAATATAAAAGACAAGACTATGAAAATATTAGCATAAAACAAATGGTTGATGAGATTTTGCAGGAAAATGACTTTTAAAGATATGATTCCTGTAAGTAAAAATTAAAAAATGGAAGTATAAAGAAATAATTACTATTTGCATATGAAAGAAAATAATTAGCAAAGTAAAGAAACAACCCATAAAATGTGAGAAAAATATTTGGGCAGATACAACTGACAAAGGGCTAATATTCAGAATATATATAGAACCTGAGAAACTCAGTAGAATTCTTGCTCAGAAAAATCTTATAGGAAAGGATAAACCTTGATAAACATTTCTTTAAAAAGAAATACAATTGATGAGTAGTTGTATTTTACAATGCTCAATACTACTGAATATCTGAGAAGGAGAAACCAAAACCAGAATGAATTACCAACTCACTTCCATTAAAGTAACTCCAATTAAAAAGACAAAAGATAAAAATTGTTGCAACGATCTAGAGAAAATGTGCTCTTACACTTGCTTACTAGGACTGAAATTATTGCAACTATTATGGAAACTAGTATGTTTACAGATGAAGTCCTTGCAAATTAAATATGTTATCAAGAAATCCCACGCCCATAATCCCAGCACTCAGAAGGCTGAGGCAGGAGGATCAGTGCGAGTTCAGGACCAGCCTGGGCTACCAAAGTGAGCTCAAGGCCAGCCTGAACTGCATAGTGAGAAGTGAGACCCTGTCTCAAAAAAAAAAAAAAAAAAAAAAAAGAAATCCTACTACTGTGCATATAGCCAAAGGAAATTAAACCACTTTATTGAAGACATATCTCTACTTCCATATTTATGACATTAATGTTTTTAATAGCAAAGTAATCAAATCCACCTGTGTCAATCAATTCATATATGTATAGTGAAATATGGTATATATAAATAGTGGAGTACCATTCAATCATAAAAGAGTGAAATAGATGTATTACATGAAATATATCAGACACATGAAGACAATATTATCTGTTTTCCTATGTATATGGAATGTAAAAAAAAGTTTTTACAAAAATAAAAGACAGAGGTGTGTCACCCCCACTCCCACATTATTGCAGAGGACAGGCTGGACCGCAGATAGCTATACACCCTGGTGAACCTTGCCTCACCCCATCCCTCACCATCAAGGAGGCCTCACTGAGCTGTGAACTACCCACCCCCACCATTGAAAGAGCCTTGGCAAGCCTGACGCTGCTCCTTCACCATCACAGGAGCTTTGGCCTGGCCCCCACATCACTGGTGGACAGTTTCTCAGACTTTCCTTTTATTGATGACTTATACCATTATAAGAATTACTGTTTAGGTACTTTGTAGGCTGTCCATCTATTGGGTTTTGCCTGATCGCTTTGTTAGGATTAGACTGGGATAATACAGTACATATTAGTTACTTTTTACTCCTTGCTAGGACAAGATACCCAACATTCAAAATTAAGGAAGGAAAGGCTTATTTAGCTCACAGTTTATGGAGGTTTCAGGCTACTCCACTGGGTCCCAGGCAGGGTGGTACATGGCAGAAGCAGCCGTTCATGGAATTAGAAAACAACTACTATGAAGACAATAAGGTGAATGCATTATATTAATTATTGTGGCTGTCCTACTAATGTGTTGTGAAACTGTCTCACTGTTTCTTATTAAAAGTAATTAAAAATTAAAAAATAGTATTTGTTAAACCAATAACTCATTTTAAAAAATGCATTAATCCTTTATGATGCCTGTCTTCATTTTTAAAATCTAGATCAATAAATAGAGTAAACATTTTTTAAATTATCCACCAAAAGAAAGAAAGAAAAAACAAACAAAACAGCAAATAGCAAAGGGCAGGACAACAGCTACAGCTTCTAGCTCGTCTCTTTCCCCTCCTTATGTTATAAACATGATATCCTGGGGCTGGGGGTATAGAACTCACACAGTGCTCATCCCCTCCTCTTGCACAGGATGAGGATGTTTACAAACTAAGAATCCTGGCTCTCTTCTGACTCACATAATGAAACTTCTAAACTTCTCAAGGTGACACAATGTATCAACCAACATAGTGTAGTGTGTATCTGGGAAAGAACATCGCAGAGGAGGATATCATCACATCAAATCTATAGCACTTGTCTTGGTTCCTTTTCTCTCCTTGCAACAAAATACCTGACACCCAAAATTAAGAAAAGCAAGGTTTAATGAACTCACATTTAGTGGAGGTTTCAATTTATACTTGACTGGCTCTAAGGCAGAGTGGTACATAGCAGAGGGCAGCTGTTCACGGCAGCAGAAAACAGCAAATAACAAAGGGGGGAGCAGCGACTGTGGCAGCTGGCAAGCTTCTCTCCGTTTCTTATATATTTTGCAGATTACCCACACCAGGGCAGATATAGCACTCATGTGCATAACCCCTGCATTGAATCATGAACTAATCACAAACTCTAGAAGCCACCCCAGTGATTGCATGAGGCCTTGGCAGGACAACTAGTCATAAACCATAACAGCATCCAATATCAGTATGAGTTCTTGCTATTAACATCGACCTGACCACTTGTTGATAGGTAGGTTCCTTACTCTAATGTTGCTGTTATTTTCCTTCCTCTGAATTTTTTCTTATATTTCATTTTTTTTGGGGGGGGGAAGAGTCTTCAGAGTGTTCAGGGTCTTGCTACTAGATCGGACTCATAGTGATCTGCCTGTTTACAGCCTCCCGAAAGCTAGGATTACAGGCATGCGCCACCATGCCCAGTCTCAATTGCTGTCTCAGTGTACCCCAGGGATGCTGCCAGCATGGCAGGCCTCATTTTCTCTTTAGAAGGAAGCCAATGCATATAATCTGTATATAAGAATTTGGAGCTATGTTCCTCTTGCTTCAGGTTAGATAGTTAATATCATTTCCCAGGAATTCTGTCATAGAAGAAATATCACTTCTGTTTATTTTACTATTTTATATAACTATGGAGATATATATATATATATATATATATATATATATATATATTATATAACTATGGAGATATATATATATATTACTCTGGGTTATAATTCAATTATACTTTATTCTGTTGTTCAAATTAATGTAGCTTTGGCCATGGGGAAGTCTCTTAGCTGGCTCCTGTGTCTTTGACATGTGCCCATTTTTGAAGATTTAAAAAAAAAATTGTTGTTTTCTGAAACTACAAGATGCCTCAGGCTCATTTTGTGTATGTCCTTTTTCAATCCTAAATTCACTTATTTCTCCAAAGAACTCTGACTGATTTTACCAGACAATGGTATTAAAAATCAAGATCTAGGGTTAGGTACAATGACTTCTTAAAAGTCCTGAGCTGTCTGCTTGGTAGCACACATATACCAATGTGAACCAGTATATTATGGGCGCTGTATTTGCTGGTAATGATTAGAACTGTTCTGGCAGCCTGAATGATACAGGCTGGGATGCAGAAGACAATGCTTCTCCAGGGGCTGTGAGTCTCACTTGGGAGAAAGGAACCCCAGCTTTTCATTAGCTCAGGCCTTTTGCAGAAACCTAACTCCATTACACCACTCATAAACTGTTGTGTCTGTATAAGCTTTACGTCGCATTTATGAAAGAGAGCCAAGCATCTAAACAGATGACATAAAATAATTTGTCAAGAACCGTATCCTGGCTACGACTGGCTTTTGTCCTGTTATTTCCCATTTCAGTCTTTGTTAGAAGGAGCAAGTAATGGTGGGTAAGTGCAGGTGCTCTCAGGCAGCTGAGTCTTATTTCAAATCATAATTTCTCCCCTTGCTGTCCCCTGGGCCCCCTTTGTGTTTTGATCTCATTGTACAATCAGGACAATGGCGGTGCGTGCTTTGTGTCTGCAGTTCGGAGGATTAAGTGACCCAACATATGCAAATGGACTTGAACATTCACCAACATGACCAATGCTTGCTAATAATTTAATATTAAAATCCCAACATCTACCTCTGTGTGCAGCTATAGCCTCATCATTAGTGTAATAAGGACTCAAGGTGAGCAGGAGATGTAAGTATTGTTTCATCACATGTTTAAAACGGCATGGATGTGTAAGTATTCTCAGAAAGATTTTCAAATGCAATATTTCCTGTAAGGACGAACAGAAGCCAATGCTTGAAGTTAAATGCAAGTTGTCTGGAGACATGTGACTCAGGAGACCTCCCTCTAACTTTACGAGTGGCCATGTCCTCACTGTTCCTAGGCTTAGTAGCAAATGTTGACATATGAGATTCTTGAAATTTACTATGGTTAGTGGTAAAGTCTTAGGGTAGTGGGCAAAAGGCAAAGAAAGCCAGGAGATGCCAATAGTGGTGGTTGATTAGCAGCACAGCAGGGAAATGCAAACCCAGTATTTTCATCTCAGAAAATAAGATTTTAGATTCATTGCATTTGAGTTCTCCATGTGTGTTAGTTTGCTCAGGTTGTCACAACCAAACATCAAAGACTAGATGGCTTTCAAAACAGAAATTGATTTTGTTAAGTTTATGGAGACTAGAAGTCCAAGATCTATGAACTATTAAATTTGGGCGAGAATTCTTCTGTTGGCTTGTGGACAACTTCTATCTCTGCATCCTTTATGGCCTCTTATGTGCATACAAGTACGGAGTGACTGCTGTCCCTGCTTCCTTTTCTCGCATGTATGCCGGTCCTATCTACCGAGGGCCTAAGCCTTGACTGTGTTTAATCTTAATTCTCTTCTTTCAGGCCTTCCTGTTATGATGTTTATTTTCTTAAAAGATAAATGGATTCTGGGTTAGCTGCTGGATATTAGCTCTCCTTACATGGGTTATTAAAAGAATAGTGCAAGACAAAAATCCTAGAAAAATAAGCAGGAAAAAAGAAATGTCTCAAAGTAGACTCCATAAACCTAAAGCTTTGCGATGTAAGAAGCTGGTGTGCTGATCCCTGGAATGACTGAGATTGAACCCTGAGCGCCCGTCACATCATCTCATTGGAAACGCACTTGCACAAGGTTTAACCCAAGTGTATTTGACTAGGAAAGGCACCATTGCCAGTGCTGTCCTTGTTTAGTAATAAAAATCGGGAAACTGGTCCCAGAAGAATTCACTCTGCTTTGTGTTGCTGACCACTTTTGTTGGGTTAAATGAACATTCCTTTCTGGGATGGGGAACCAAATATATTTAGAGGACTCTCAGGAGGTTTGGTGACTTTTAGAGACTCACATTAGAGCCATACACAGGGAATTGTAAATGTTTATAAGTGCTTCCGGGTGATTTTTCATCTCTTTTTAAGGCTGTACTATAAAATTTTGAGCTTTTAATGAAAATTTTCTATAAAATTCAGCTACCACCAAAGGGAAGAATAACCAGACTAGAGGTCATAGTTTCAGGATTTTTCTCTTCTTATTCTATTCTAATAATCCTTGTAAGGAGAACTAAGTTGGAACAGCTAATCCAGAATCTATTTGAATTTTAAGAAAATAAACATCCTTAAATTTCATTTGGAAGAATTAGAATTGTTTGTTAATGCACTTGTTAAACAAGTATGTTGACTATTTCCTGTATTGAAGGAACACAAGACATTGTAAAGGCAAGGGATTTTATAAGACTTATACTATATGGCTAAAGTCTTTTTTTTTTTTTTTTTTTTTGAAATTATTGCATTTATAGAGAGAAGTTATATTACAAATAATAAAGAACTAACATTTCTCTCTTTGTTCAGGTTATGTAAAAGCTACTCAAGTTCTTTTGCAAAGTATAAATTATTTGGATTTTAGGAAAATATATGATCAAGAGACTGGACAGAAAAGCTTTGGGTTGGACACAAACTGGGTACAGGGACAGCATGTCAAGAATTCACAAAGGTGGGAAATTGCAAACCAAGTTTGGGGGATGAAATGTTTGTAGATCATTGATTCATGTTCATGGGATGCATTTGGGTTAGAATCTAGGGAGAGGCAGGAGACAAGATAGCAAGTTTGGAAATTATCGCAGAGGTGTTCACAAGTTAATAATTGTGTGTGGGCAAGTACACAAAGAAGGAATCTTTTCATGAGAATCATAATCCAACAGGCAAAATGGATTAAAGACAAAGGGGGACCGGAAGAAGAGCACAGTGGTCCTCAAGCCTGGCTGTGTATTAGATTCCCCTGAGAATTCTACAAAACTCTAGTGTCACAGCGCCATCCCAGTTCAATTTAATCAGGGTCTCTGAAGTTGGGACCAGGTATAGGATTTATCTTAAGCTCCCCCAGGTGATTCTCATGTGCAACCAGAGTTAGGAATCACTGAGTTAGATTATTGCAGTCATGCAGCATATAATAAGTTTTTGAGCTAGGGTGAGAGCAGGGAAAATGATCACTTAGATTGGGCAGGGTGGGGGCAATAGAGAAAGCCATAGCTATATTACCTGGGAATAAATCATTACAGGCAAGGAAAAGGGGGAAACAAAGATGTTCAATTCATAGCTCTGATGAAACTGTGAAAGGCTGAATTCAGGACCAAGAATTTTGGGTTAGCCAAGTGGTCCGTTTTATTTATGTGAAGATTTCAGAAAAAAAAAGTAGTAAGTGCTGGTGAGTAAGATTTTGAAGATATGATCAAAAGAGGAAGATCGGCCTGGGAGATGCAAGTTGGGAACTGTATGTCCATAGAATATATTTCAAATCATGAGAAGACACAAGATCTCAGAGAGGGACCACACGCAAGGTAAAAAGGAAAGAACATGGTGAGCAGCTCAGCACAGGAAATAACTAAGAAAGCACAAAATTCAGAGTCAGAGAGGGCAGGAATGGAAATTAAGGCCTTGGGAACAGGCTGGCCAACACTGGAAAACTCCACACAATGGGGACGATAGAGTGCGTGCAGCCCTGTGTCCTCAATATTCAAGAACAAACACTGCTGCCACTGCATGCAGCTGTTTTCATCTTCCTACCTGAGGCTCTTGAGAACACATTTTTGCCTGCTGTGAATGGAATCTGATCTCTTTGCTTGACGAGACAGAGAATAGCACTGTAAGTCTGTAACTTCGCGGAGGAGCCTATTAAATAGAGTAAAGCTTTTCAAGATAGGTTTAAAAACTTAGTACGCAGTATGATAAAAATTACAGTGATTATTTATAGTTAAAAAAGTTACAGTAAAAGACACATGGCCAATAATCCCCTCCAAAATCCTCCTTACCCCAGTCCAAACACACAGTTCTCCCGGTTTCTCAAGCAGTTGTAGAAATTGTTTGTGAATGTCTTTGGTTGTTCTGTTATGGAGGCCTTAATGCACTGGTCTAAAAACTTTACTTTTCAAGGTCATTTTGGATTTTCATAAGAACTAAAAGGTTCAAAGTGCCAGACTAAAAAAAAAAAAAAAAAAAAAAAAAAAAAAAAAAAAAAGGTGACTGAGGACATACCACAGTGTTTTTACAAGCCTGCCTTTCTTTCTCTTGGCTGTTACGGGCAGCAGTCCTCACTGTATTTTTGATCACATCATGTAAAGACATACACAAATGAAGACTTCCAGAACTGTTCCAGACAGTGACAAAAATGACTGGATGGGTGCATTTAAAGCAAGAGGGAGATTAATACTAATGTGGCTTTTAGTATAACAAATTTTTAAAATTTAAACATTCACAGTATTTTGTGATCGTATTTCATGCGGAAAGGAAGCCAAGATGGAGGAGTCTTCCAAGAGACAGAAGGGAATTAAAATTGGTATCAACAGTTGGAAAAGTGAAAAACAGTGCCATAGAGAAGACACTGAAGGAAAGGAAAGCATTTTTAAAGGTAGAAAATAGACTTGAGTTCTGGTTGTTTTAAGTCTCCTGAATGGTTCTGAGTTAGCTCTGACAATGATAAGGAGGAGTCACTGTGTGTGTATCAGGGCTGAAGAATTCTGAACAGAGGATCATACAAAAGCATAAAGATTGCAGAGTCTACAGGCCAACAGAATAGGCTGTTAGGCATTCAACACATAGACTAGTTTTTCTTAGTTCTTCTCTGTCTCTCTGTCTTTGTCTCTGTCTCTGTCTCTGTCTGTCTGTCTGTCTGTCTCTCTCTCTCTCTTTCTCTCTCTCTCTCTCTCAACCTATTTAGTACAGGGTCTCACTATGCAGTTCAGACTTGCAGTGAGCCTCCTGTTTTTAGCCTCCCCAGTGCTGAAATGACAGGCATGTGCCACAGTGCTGGGTCTCAGTGGCCGGCTCAGTGCTCCCAGGAGCAGGCCTGACACAGGATGTAGTCCTGGGGATGGAACCCTGGTCCCTGTGTTTGCCTAAGCAGGCACTTAGTCTGCTGAGCTATCTCACTGTTCCTTTTAGTTATTTTCATACTCTGAAGAAAAAAAAAAAGAATAATAATTAAAAAAAGCAGCACTTGCAAAGATGCAGCACAATTCTCTAAGGGCATGTTGGAAGTTAAACTTTATTTCCTTTCTTGACAAGTTATTTGTTCAGCAGACCAGAGGAATGACAGAAAAATGTGTACCTGGCCATGTCTCTCATTATGTTCTTCTGACTGCTGTGGGAAATTGTTACATGGTAAAACATTCAGTGGATTCATAGCTCATTATGTTAAAAAGATCACTGGCCCAAGAAAAACACACCTTTGTTCTGGCTCCAACTTTATTGCTTAATAACTTTTTAACCAAGGGAGGCTGTGTACTTGCTCTGAGATCTGGATTCTCTAAAGTGGGTCTAATAACAGCTGCCTTAACTGGGATGAATATTTGCAAAGTAAATCAATATATGTGGACACGTTTTGTGTATTAAAAAATGTAATACTTCAAGGAGCTTTAATTTTTGATGGCTTGATACGCAGAGTACCAGAACTATTCTTGTTCTATACCACAGAACATGTAAGTAGTTTATGTTACATAATGCAGGTTATAATTAGAGTTGCAGATGGAGTTAAGGTCCCTAATCGGGTGACTTTAAAAGAGTTTATCCTTGATCATGCAGGACATGATAGAATGACAAGGTCCTTTAAGTGAATGCAGCCAATCTCTTCATTGGGGAAAATGAACCAGAAGTGTCAGGGCTGGAGAGATGGCATTGTGATTACATCAACCATCATGGGCTTGAACAACACTAAGATACACCTGTGGCCTTTCTAAGTCTGAAATTTTAGAAAATGGATTCCTCCTTGAGCTTCCAGAATGACGGAAGTCCTGCCTGTTCCTTGATTTCAGGCTCAGTCTCATTTTGAATACCTGACCTCCAGAACAATAACATAGCAAATTTATGTTGTGTCAAACCACTAAATTTATGGTACTTGGTTACAGCAGCAATAGAAAACTAATACAATGCCTTTGTGCAAACTTTTGTGTTCTTAGTCCTAATGTATACGAAGTTCCTATTAATAATTTATATAAAGTCATAGTAGACATGGTTCTATAATCTGCATGTGAAACAAAACTGACAAAGATAGCACACATATTCATTAAGCTCCTAATAATTCTAAGATCTCTGTGAATTAAATCAAAACAATTTTAAAAGAAAATGTAAACTTTTACTAAAGCTCAAATATAAGCTGCAGTAGAAGAAATTTAAGAAATCAAATGTTACTTTATCTAGAAAAAATAAACAAAAAATACCACCCCTCTCACAAATTTAACATGGGAGTACATTTACTTATACAGTTGTTTTGTGGGGGAGAACATTTCATCTGTTACTTTTCTCATTGCTGAAGTCAAACATGCAGTACCCAAAGTGAAAGGGGGAACAGTTTACCTTAGCTCAGTTTGTAGAAGTTTCAGTTCAAAGTCAGCTGGCTCCAAGGCCGAGTGACACAGAAGAGAGGCATCGCAGAGGAGAAACAGCCCATGGAAATCAGGCAGGCAGCAGCAACACACACAACAGCCTGCCTTCTCTCTCTCCCTGCAGATGGCATACAGACTAGAAGCCTATCAATTAGTCCCACACAGACCCAGGGTGGGGCTTCCATTATCCACGCCCTTACTCCCAACATCAGACCCATCATTCACAACCTCCTGTTAAGTTCTCTAATTGTGATGTTATCACTTCTGAGGGACATCTAAATATGAGCCAGAAGAACCTCATGATTGAATGATGATGACATATTTTCAAAGAGATAGAAACAAACAACAGTAATCAAAATCAATTTTAGAGCTTGATAAGTGATTAAGTCTTATCTACTTAACAATAGATAGTTCTTGTCCTTTGTTTAAGCTGAGGAATGAAACATATCTGGAGATGGAACCAAGATTACGTAACTTGTATTTTTAACAAACATCCCATCTTATTCTGAGATATAGACTCCAAGATGAAGTAAGAAATGCTGAAGTTCTAGAGATGAAAATACCTATACATCGTGGAATCTCAATTTTGGAAAAGACTTCAAAGCTTTCTTCAACTATATGAAACACTATCATATGATGTGTTTTTTTTTTTTTAATTTTTATTTATTATTTTTATTCTTGTTTCAGAACCTTTGTTTGTTTATTCACTCATTTTTATGGCCGGCTCAGCCCGCCCCCCAGAGGGCAGGGCTGGCGCAGCATGTGGTGCCGGGGATTGAACCGTGGTCCCTGAAGCCTCCCAAGCTTTCCCAAGCAGGCGCTTTAGACCACTGAGCCATCCCGCCAGGCCCCTCATATGATGTTACATAGAATAAATAAGAAGATTAGAATTAGAGGTCAATAGAATGTTTACAATAACTAAAAACTTACATATAAATGGGATCAATAATATATAGTGTGCCTATGGAGAGTCACCTAGAGAGAAAACATTCTCTCTGGCTTTCATAGAGAGCAAACCAGTCAGTCAATGGTCGTGACTCATCCAGATGGTTCACACTGACAAAAGTTCCACAAAATTCTGTACATGAGATAAATCCTGAAAGGATTTGACTGATCTTCTCAGATATAAAAGTTACATGTTTTGTTATATAGGTCTTCATTTAACTTGGACTTAACCACCCAGGAGAAAAATATATCCACAAGGCATAAAAAGTAAAGCAGATTACTATACTGAGCTGTAAAAGGCTCAAGTCAACAGCTTCCGACATTGCCAGCTCTGCCAATAACCCATTACTATTATGGAATATTGCACTATGTATGCAACTACTCTCTGTTAATTCAATAAGAAGAAACATTTGTAGCAATAGCGTTTAGAAAAGTTATCATGTCTGCACCTTGTACTCTGAACAGCTACTATAAAGACAACAATGTGAACACTAACGTGTTTTGAAACTGTTTCATTGTTTTCTTTTTTTTTTTTTTTTTTTAAGAATTTTTA
>PVJA010023392.1:0-33072 GCA_004027025.1 Myocastor coypus | reverse complement strand
ACAAGCTTCACTGGTGGCCCACTGCAATTGCAGAACATTTGACTGTGTATGTATCTGCTTCCTCTTAGTCCAAAGAGAAGTATATTCTTTTCCTTTTTTTTTCTAAGCAACATCAATAGGGAGGTGGGTCATGCCCACACACTGTACTCTGTAGAATGATTGTGAGGACAATATGCAATATGTCAACTTTCAAAGAAAACCAAGGGGAAAAGAAAAAAAAAAGTAATGTTGATTTAGAAAGGATAATGTTTAATTGTTTGATCAATCTTATATACCTATATGTATTAATCTAAACTAATCTGATGATGAAAATATGTAATATAACCATTGTGAAATTTAAACAATAAAAAAAAATTCAGCTAAAAAAAAAAAAGAAAGGTTTACATAGCTCACAGTTTGTGGAGATTTCGATCCATAATCAGCTGGTTCCAAGGCAGGGTGAATTGTCACAGGATCAACAGTTCATGATGGTGGAAGACAAAGGAAACAAGAGCTAAAAGGGGTGGATCACATGAGAAAACTCTGTACCTTAAATTTTAGTAGGTTACCAGGTTCAGGGTTTGTATACCATCAACACATGTAATCTCAACATTGGACCATGAAGCATTCACGCACTCTATGATCCTGTACCCATGACTACATGATGCTTTGGGGAGATACCCAGACAGAAACTATAACAAATAGGCATGGCTGAAGTCCCCAAAATATGTTTAAGAGTAAAATGAGTCTGTGAATTTGTCAAAAGCTTTTTCTGCATTTGTTGAGATGATCAGACGTTTTTTTTCTATTGGCTCTGTTAATATGGCATATTACATTTGTTGATTTTCATATGTTGAAACATATGTGCATACGTGGGTTCAATCATATTTTATCATACTGTATAATCTTGATAATTTGCTGTATTCTGTTTGCTATTATCATATTCAGGATTTTTGTATCTATATTCATTATGGAAAGTAGTGTGCAGTTCTCTTTCTTTGTTGTATCTTTTTCTAGTTTTGCTGTCAGAGTAATACTTCCATACTCTGCATGTTTCATTAAAGACTTTGAGGAGTAATGGCACTAGATATTCTTTCAATTTGTTGTAGAATTCAGTAGTGAATTCATCAGTACCTGAGCTATGCTTTATTTATGTGTTGGAAAGGTTTCCATTACACATCCAATTCCACTGATTAATATTAGAATTTTAAGAATTTTTATATCTCTTTCATTCAACTTTGGTAAACAGATATATCAAGGAATCTGTCCATTTCTTCTCTGTGTTAACTCATACTAGAAAAAGTTCTCTATGTAGGTATTGATACTCTGGATTTTTGGAAGAGCCATTGAAATATTGACTTTTTTCACACCTCATTGCAAGAATTTGAATATTTCTTTCTTTGTAAATGTAAGGTTGATAAAGTTATCAATTTTACTTAATTTTTGAAAGACCAACTCTTCAGTTCACCGATTCTTTGTATTATTTTCTTAGTCTCTCCTGCATTAAGCTCTACTCTGATCTTTGTAATTTTTTTTTTTTTTGGCAGGACCAAGGTTCAAACTCACAACATTGCACTTGCCAGGCAGGCACTTGTGCCATGGAGCTATCTCCCGAGCTCCAGCTTTGAACATGAATTGTTCTTTTTTTGCCAGAAATTTGCAATTCCACATTATTTGCAAAGAGTAAAAGATAAATGTTTTCCCTTATATCGCTCTATATTCTTTTATCTATCTGTAGATCATTGTTCTAAGTCTCTGTTTTCTTTCTTTGGCTTTATCTTTTTCATGATAGATCTCTTCCGTATGCCTCCTGCAGAAACAATGTATAGTCCAGTTTCTGATCTTCTCTATGTCTAGAGTATATGCATATCACTAACCCTAGTCATTACATCTAGAGGAGTACAGCATGAAGCTGTTGATAGAAGTAGTACCCCATACAAGCTACCCTATACAAATTTGTATAGCCTCCCCATCAAAACATATTTTGCCATTCGCTCTGTGCAAAACAAACTCTTAAGTTATAATTTCTCCTCTGTGCAGTCTAAATTATCTTTTCCACTGGGAATAAACACTTCTAAGCATGATCTTGTTGTTAAACCTCAAAAATATTAATAACTATGTGACTTACATCACCCAAGATCTTATAGAGTTAAACACCAGTATGTGAAAGGCAGCTGAGGAAGGAGTGATACCAATTAATACCTTACTGAGACAGTGTTATAATTCACATAAATTTAAAACCTAAATACATGTTCTAGATCAACTTTGAGCAAAACGTAATTATAAGTACTTTGCTCTAGTAAAGTTACTTCCTTCAATATGGTATTTCAGAAAAAATATTACAAAGAAAGTGAAATGATGGTTAATGGTATTCACATTTTGAAAACCAGCATAATAAATTTAATGTTTTATTTATTACATTTCCTGGCTCATATTAGTATTCCTAACTGTCTATATTTCTAGTGTAACTCAGCTTAGGAATATCATTAACATATTGTTTTAAAAATAGTCTAGGTATATTTTATTTTAGTTTTTGGTATAGAATTTATTTTAGTCTATATTTTGTAGGTATTTTAATTATTTCTTTATTAAATTTTATTAATTTTTTTAAGAAAGAAAGAACAATGAGACAGTTTCAAAGCATATTTGTATGACAGCCACAATAATTTATACAGTGCATATTGTTGTCTTCTCAGTACTTGTTCAGCATACAAGATGCAAACATGATAATTCTTCTAAACACTATTTGTACAAATATTTCTTCTCATCGAAGTAACAGAAAGTAGTTGTATGTACAGTGCAATAATGTCCATAATATAAGTAGATTATCAGCAGAACTGACATTTTCAGACACTGTTGACTTGAGCCTTGACTTCAGCTAACTAATAATTATATTAAATATGACTTTATTAAGTCCCTCTAATATGTATTTTAGCAATTCTTCAATTGCCCCTTAGTGTATTACAATTTCAGTGTTCATTTAGAATACAGTATATGTACAGATTTTAAAAGGTTAGAGAAGTATTTAAAATGGATTTTTAAAAAAAGTTTTGAATTTTCTAAGTTTCTTAATGTGAAAACACACCTGCATAATAACAATTGATTTTGGGAAACAATGTCAAGTTTTATAATTATATGCATTCACCTGTTATTCTTTCATTACAGAACAGCAAAGCAAGTACAAAATTAAACATATCAGTCAATGTGGAAATGCAGTTAGTTCACCTTTTAAAATTGAAATTTTGTTTTATAGAACAATTTATATATTTCCTCTAACAGTATTTTCTGTTTTATAGTAAAGGCTTCTTAAGAAATTTTCATGTTCATTATTTAAAATAATGATGGAATAGGTAAGAACATGAGAACAATAGAAAACAAAACAACAAAAATATCAATATAATCACCACTGCTTAAGGACATCCAGTATTATTAACTTTTATTATTTGTTATTGAACAATTTTGGAAGACTTTGAAAACAAAACTCGGCTTGGTGTATACAAACCAGCTAGGGAACAATGACAGAATCTTACCGCCTTGTGAGGCCTTTTCATTTTGTAGATGGGTAAAGAAATTCAGTTCCAAGAAAAGAATGCTACTCTTTCAATTATTTCCTCCAACTTTATTTCATTCAGTCACTGTATATTGCTTTGATTACTTCACAGCTTTGCTTAAATTGCTATAATGTTTCTTATTTAAGAAAGACACCTAGGGAGAAAATAACAAAAAAATGCATAGAATATTCAAAGAACAAGAATAAAGGAAATAAAATCCACCATTAGAATTTGAACGTCAGTTTTTGTCAGTGATTGACAGAGAACACCTAGTATGGAATGCAATTTCCCCCAAACTCTGAAATCTATTATAAACTCCATGGCTGAGTGACCTGTATAGATTATAAATTTACTTAATAAGTTGGCTGTGATGTGACATCCAGAGAAATGGGACCTTAAATTCAGAATTATGTATCAGTTATCCTAGCTCAAACTGGTAAAACTAAGGCTTCCTTGGCTTTAAATTTCTGGTTGGAGGTAGTATGTATCATTTGCATGGAAAACTAATGTACTACAGACTAAAAGTAACCAAAGTAGTTTTTCATTAATTAATCCACTAATTATCTAATGTAATTATATCATTAACAAAAGATATGACATATTATTGCACAAAGAAAAGGTACCTGCAACGAAAAGATATGTAGTAATGATGCTTAGATAAAAATCATGACTGCATCTTGTACACTGAACAACTATGATGATGACAACATTATGCAGTGTATGAATTATTGTAAAAACAATAAAATAAATAAAATATTACATTAAAATAGAAATTAGTAATATATGTTGAAATTAATTGCGTTCCATTTATGGAACTGTGCTTCGAAGCATGCTAGGCAAATGATGTAGGGAAACCTTGACCTTCTGTGTGTGTGCGTGTGTGTGTATTTGTAGGAGGAATCATTTAGCAAATGAGGAAAATAATAAAAAATATGGGGAAATAGTAAGCTCTTGGGTTTTCTTTCTAGTCCCTCAATATCAGCACAGAGAAAACAATGGATGCAGGACTTTTGAGCCTTTAAAAATTAATTCAGTCCACTTTGCTTTGAAAGAAAACAAAATCACTTTGAAAGTTATGAATAATAGAAGTGTCTTGGACCCCTGCAAATTCTGAATCAAGGTGAGCTTTATAATCTAGCGTTTAAGAAAGATGCCTGAAATGATGCTGACGAAAAGCTAAAGTTGGAGGCATACTGTTATCTACAGTAATATTTGGTTAGCACTTCATTAAGAAATAGTAAAGTTTTGGAAGCTAAGGTTTTCCTAGAAGATAAAAAAGTGTTTTTTATGTAAATTCAAATGTACTAATCACAAGTCCATAGATAGCCTGGAACTTACATCAGAACTTTTGGCCATGATGTTCAATTGCTGAGCTTTCATTCAATAATGAATTTCTTAAAAAATTGGCTATGAATATTTACTAAAATACAGGACCCCAAGGGTCGAAATTGAGTCAAGGCATATAAAATAACATTTCCACACAGTATTAGGTGAAATTTTGCTAAGTCACTTAATATATTAAAATCTCAGTAGGTCATAATAAAAACAGGTTTTTGCTTACATATACTTTTACCATTTACTTATTTACTGATTTATTTATTTGGTACAGGGTCTCACTATGCCCCTCACACTCATAGTGATCTTCGTGTCTCAGACTCCCTAGTGCTGGAATTACAGGCATGTGCCACCCAGCCCAGTCTCAGTGGCCAGCTCAGCATGTGGTGTCAGGGAATTGAAACTTGGTCTCTGCACTTGCCTAAGTAGGGGCTTAATCCACTGAGTTACCTCTCTGGGCCTTTCCATTTATTTATAAAACTGTTTTATACATTACCCATGTTCAATGACTATACTGAGAGCTAAGGTTTTTATAGCTTTAACTGTGGTTGAATACAGGGAAGGAGACTGTGGAGGTGGGAATAGGAAAGAGGGAAAGTCTGCAGAGAAGTGGAGTAAAAATAAGATGGAACTGTATGTATACCAATTCTCCAAGGTAAGATAATAATTACATATCAAAAAGGTATACCAACAATAAAACAGAAATATTATTAAATAAGAAAGTAGCTAAATAATATTCTCTTGTGTAAAAATGTTGCATCTTCTTTATTATTCAGCTATAAAACAGGATAAATTTAAATCTTTTGCTGGTAAATGGATACAATTTGAGAACATATTCTTAAGTGAAATAAATCAGACCCACATGTGCAAGCATTGTATTTCTCCTTAGTGCGAGAACTGGAAAGAGAAAAATGGAATGCGAAGAGCACAATAGACAGTTGGAAAAGGGAAGGAACTTCTTCAAAAGGAAAGTTACTGAGTTGAGGAGAAGGACAGGACAGGGAGTCGGGGAGAGATTTATCCAGATATGTAAGGATGTTTTGGACAACTGTGCTGTGCATTTCTGCTGGTCTGTGGAAAGGAGTAGTTAATGCTCAACTTGTTTTATTTCTTTTTTTCAATTGTTTTTCCTATTTTTCTCTTCATAATTTCTTACGTATTTTTTCTTTCATCTTCCAATTTTGCATGCATATATCTGGTAATGTGAATATTTGGTTGGAAGACAACACTATGTATTACTACAAATACTATGAAATTCATATTACTTTGCTAAGTGAAATTTTGAATTACTTACATTTTTTTAAATACTAGTTTGTACTATCTTTAAAAATTTTTTTTGTCTTTGAGAGAAGGTCTCACTGTGCAGTATGCAGTTCAGGCTGGCCTTGAGCTCACCTTTTTAGACCAGGCTGGTGTTAAATTCAAACTGTTCCTACTGCTTCAGCCTCCTAAGTGCTGGGATTATAGATGTGTGTCACCATGTCCAGCCCCTATCTTTGAAGATTTTTTAAAAAATAATCAAAAAAGAAGGAGGTGGTGTCTACAAATCATGTGTATTTGTTAAATTTCAATTAATTACGGACTGCTCAATTCATTTTTTTTGTTTCTTGAATTTCCATGAGGAGCATATTTTTGCTGCTTTATGTACAGAACATTCCAAACAGTATTTCAAAAGTAGAAAAATTTTGTGAAGTTTTAAAATACACTGAATTTTTAAGCTAAGATATATGTATATGTATATTCAAGTTCTTCAATATGACAGCCACTAAACATATTCACTTATTTAAACTTGAACTGTTCAAAATTAAAACTTGCAATTCAGTTCTTCATTTACATTGCATAGACTTAAACATTTAATAGTCTTGTATGGTTGCTAGTTTGGACAATATGAGTATGAAGGATGTTCAATTACACACTGATATATGCAATTTCTTCTCCAATTCTTCCTTTTGTCTTTTAGTTACCCACCATCCTTTTAGTAACTACATTGTAAATTGTAATGAGTCAAGCTGTTTATGTTACAGCTACACTGCCATAAAATGTAATTATTCCAGAGCTCAAGAAGCTGATGGCCTAGCAAAGAAGTTGGACATGTTTCAATAACTCTTAGCATATTATTTTAATTAAAATTTCGTGTCCATTAACTGTTTTAACTATAGGCTTTATCAGTCAGTGTTCATTAGAGAAAGAGATATAAAATAAGATTTACAGAAGAATTTAAAAGGTAGGCTTACAACAGCTGCCTGTAAAGTCAGGTGTGAAAGAATGTAAAAGGACCATCTGCATAATAAGGATCCAAAGGTTGCTCTCAAAAATTTGAAGGCCCTGTGCTCATTCCAGAATCTGGTACAGGCTCTTATCAGGAAGCTGAAGGATCTGCATTGGAAGACTGAAACCTCTATACTGGAAGCCTGGAGCCTGATATTCAAAGGCGATGGTGAAAACTGTAGCTCCTCTGAGGAAACAGAAAAGAGACTTCCTTCTTCCTCTCTTTTTTATTCCATCCACACTGCAAACCTACTGGCTGGTGTCACCAACAACCAGCATTGGACTCCTGTCTTTAGTTGATCCATTATTCAGTCACATCCAGAACTATATAAAGCCAGTAATGGAGTTTTCTCATACAGTTGGCAACACAATTACCACATATAGGCAGTGTAAATATGTTAACTATACTGATCTTTTCCATATTTTTGATGTCAAGAGCTTCATTTTAATTTAAATTACTGGGAAGTTAGGACATATCCATACTTATGGCATAATACCACATGGAATGATAAATATTTGCTCTACCAATGTAAGAAGATTCTTGTTCATCTAGAATACGAAGAACATGAACTTGAGTTTTTGTTATCCATTGAAGCTTTCATTCAGACATCTTATTAAATTAATACTATGGATTACTAAAGACAGATATAACAAAAAAGTAATAGCCACTTTAATGTAAATGATTACAAGAACATATAGGAAAATGGAATCTATCTCAAACTACCAGGAGTGATTAGAGAGTTTCAATAAATAGAGGGCAATTTGTTTTGACAACAGTGCTAAAATACCTTTCCTAGAGGAATAGACAGCAAAGATAGGAAGATAAAAGCTTAGCAAATTGTGCAATGAACCAAAAGGCAAAAGTTAATCCATTATACTGACGACAGTGAAGGATTAATCCAGTATCAACTCCTTGTTTCTGATTTGCAGGCTTGGAAATTACTTTGGGCATATACATTTTTTTCAATATTGGGCCAACTCTCATTTATTTATTTATTTAAACTAATATATCACTTCTACATGCATGTTTAGGTTTAAAAAATATTGAATAGAAAGTCCATATAGTTTACACATATGCTTTTTCCCTGATTTTCCATATAACATCTTGCATTGACGTATGCACTAGTATTGATGAATTAGTGTTGATAGATTACTATTAAGTGAATTTCATAGTACATGTAAGGGAATATTTCTGTGCCATATAATTCTGTGAGTTTTGGAAAATTCATAATGACATGTCCTGACAGTAACTTTTGTATCTGACAAGGTCCATCAAATCTCCTCAGGATTTACCCTGAAACCATGTCTAGCATTTTGTAGAACTTTTGTCGGTGTCAGCCATCTGGATGAATCATGGCCATTGTTTGACCAGTTTCCTCTCTGTGAAAGTCAAATTTTCTGATGAAGGAGATTATGGGATCACACAGAAAAGGGATCCACGATGTATAGTGTGCCTAAGGAGAGTAAGCTAGAGAGAAAACATTCTCTCAGGCTTTCACAGAGAGTAAACTGTCAAATTCTTTTTTTTTGGCATGTATTGGTATGTTTTTAAGAATTGTCTGTCTTTAGCCCATTGATGTAGTGATTTATATTAATGGATTCTGAAGCGTTAAAATTAAAGCTCACTTACTTGAATAAATTGCATTTGATCATAGTGTACAATATATTGTGTAATATGATTTGATAAATTTTTCTGAGGGATTTCAAAAATATTTATGCATGATAATGACAAGTAATTTTTCTTTATTGTGATATTTGTCTGATATTGTCATAGGGTAAAGCTATCATTATGGAATAAATTAGGTAGTTACTACTCTGTTTTCATATTTTGGAACAGATTGTAGTGAAAAGATATTATTGTTTCTTTGATGTTTTATAGAATTCACTAGAGAAAACATATGGACTTGTATTTTGTATTTGAGAGTTTCTTAATTACTGATTAATTCTCTTTGATAGATATAAGCTTATTCATGTTATTTATTTTTCCTTAAATGAGTTTTTTGCAGACCTTCTTTCAAAAAATGTCCATTTTATGTAAGTTATAGAATGCATGAACATACAATTGTTCAACATATATTTTACTATCCTTTTAATGATAAGGGAAACAAAATGATGGCCTTTCTTTCCTTTGTGTTACTGGTAATCTGATTCTTCTTTTTTCTTTCTTTTATAGATAGCCTGGATTGAGGTTAATCAACTTTTCCCATTTTTTCAAAGTACACAACTAATTTTTGGTTTCATTATTTTTTATATTGGTTTTTACTGTCTTGATTTCAGTGATTTTTGCTCTGCTTTTTATTTTATCTTATCCCTATTTTGAATTTGATTTTTTCTTTTGCAAGTCTTCAAAAGATCATTGTTCTTTTATGATACATGCACTCAACTATCACCCTCTAAGTGCTGAGGACATTTTTCTCCACCCTGCTAATTTTGGTGGATTTTTATCTTCATTTTCACTGAATTTAATTTTTTAAGAAATGTGTTTAATAATGGTCAACAGGGTCTCACTATATAGATTGGAGTCACTGTGATTCTCCTGTTTTCAGCCTTCCAAGAGCTGGTATTACAGGTATGTGCCACCTTTCCCAGTCTCAGTAGCTGTTTCAGCATACTCCGCAGGTGGGGCTGGCACAGCAGACTCGGGATTGAACCCCAGCCCCTGTGCTCTGCTGAAGCAGGCTCTTTAACTGTTTAGCTATATAGCAGGCCCTCTGAATTTGATTTTTACTACCTCAACAACTTTATTTATCTTGAATTATATCTGACTTATGTATTATTTAGAAGTATGCTGTTAATCTCCAAATGTTTTGATACTTTTCTGATATCTATTATTGATTTCTATTTTAATTTCTCTGTGTTTTGACAACATATTTTCAAAGATGTTTATCATTTTAAATTTGTTAAAGTGTGTTTTGTGACCCAAAATGTGGCCTACATTGTTTAGCATTCAATATGAGTTTGAGCAAAATACCTATTCTGCTCAAATATTCTGTAAATGTCAATTAGATCCTGTTGATTAATTGATGGCATTCAACAATCTCCTTAGTCATTTTCTGTCAGCTGGAATTCTCAAATACTTAAAAAGTACTATTACATTTATTAATATTTATCTTTCTGCATTCTGTTATTATGAGATACATTTTTGCCTATAGATGATGCTCTGTCATTATATACACATTAAGGACTGCTGCATCTCTTTGGAAACTTGACATTATTATCAGTATATACTTATTTAAAAATACTTCTTATGAAGGTTGCCTTGCCTAAAATTACTGTAAGTGTTCCAGATTTCTTCTGTTCTATTTTTCTTTAGCTAAAGTAGTATCAAATTCAAGACATTACATCTCCTAAGCAAGTAATCTGTCACCGAGAAACACCTCCAGCCTTTTAGTTTCTTTGTTGAGTATTTGTACTGTATATCTTTCTTCATTCCTCCGCATTAAATCCGTGTCTTTGAACCAAAAATGAATTCCTTTTAGAAATTGAATAGTTTGGCTTTGTTTTATTATGCATTTTATTGTGTCTGCCTTTGAATTGGTGATGTATCTAAACCATTAACAAGTAAAGTGATTATTTAGTAGCTTGATGTTCACAATATTAGTTACTATTTATATTTGTTATCACTTGTATTTTTGTCTTCGACTGTGTTTTGTTTTTACTAGCTTTAATGTAGCCTTTAGTGTCGTTGTGCTTTCTCTCTTGTCTTAGCATGCCAATTTTATTTGCAACTTTTTAGTGATTTCTACTGAGTTTACCATATGCATTCATAGCTAATCCAAGTCCACTTTCAAATGATACTATATGGCTTTATGAATAGTGCAGGTATTTTAGAATTTTCCTAGTTCTTTTTTCCCTCCCTTATTAATTGATGTCATTCCTTTTACTTATGTATAAACTATACTCAATATTACTATTATCACAATTCTAACAAACTATTATGTATTAGGTCAACTAAAAATAAGGAAACAACAACAAGGAGCCCAGTATTTAGCTAAGTGGTACAGTACCTGCCTGGCAAGCATGAGGTCCTCGTTTGAATCCCTAGTATTGTCTCCTCCTCTCAAAAAAACCCTGTAGTTATTTTTTCCTTCTATAAGCACCCCTCTTTTCTATGTACATCCAACTATCTGACCTATATAATTTTCCTTTTCTCTAAAGGACTTATTTTGATATTTCTTGTAAGATATTCCTACTTGTAACAAACTCCTTGAACTTTTATTTATCTTTTAAAGTCATTATTTTCTTACCTTCTGAAGAATTTTTTCTTGGATATAAAATTTGGAGTGAGTGTTTTCTTTTATTTCAATAATTTAAACATTCTAACTTTTCCTTGCACTGTTTTTGAAGTTTGATTCAATTTTCTCTCTCTCTCCCTCTGTCTCTCTCTGTCTTTCTTTCTTTCTTTCTTTCTTTCTTTCTTTCTTTCTTTCTTTCTTTCTTTCTTTCTTTCTTTCTTTCTTTCTTTCTTTCTTTCTTTCTTTTTTTCTTTCTTTCTTTCTGCCAGCTCAGATCATCCCAAGGTCAGGGCTGGTGCAGCATGTGATGCTGGTGATTAAACCTCAGTCCTGTGTGCCTGCCTAAGCAGTTACTTTAGACTGCTGATGTGTCTCACTGGTCCTTAATTATTTTTATTCCTCTGTAAACATAATGCTTTTCCATGTAGTTTCTTTCAACCATTTTTTTTTTGTATTTGATTCCTCACAGTTTTAATATTGTGGGACTAGGTGCAGTATTATTGTTTATTTTCACTTTTTATTTATTGTGCTTGGTGTGCTCCAAGCTTTCTGGATCAGTGGCTTGACAGCTGGTTTTCATTTTGGAAAATTATCATTTATTCTTTCTTCAATTAGTTTTTCTGTTACATTCTTGTGTTTCCCTTCTGATATTTCTATATCATATACCTCACACTTCTTGTAATAATCCCAGAGTTCTTGGGTATTAAGTTTCTCTTTTTCATTCCTTTTTCTCCTGCTGATTTAGTTTCTACTGACATAGCTTCAAGCACATTGCTTGTTTCCTTGGCTGTATACAGTTTACTGACAGCCTCACAAAACCATTCACTTTTGTCACAATATTTTTTAATTTCTAGTATGTCCTTTTGATTCTTTCTTAGAATTTTCTTGTCTCTGCTTATGCTATCCATCTGTTAGCACGTTTTTGTTTTTTTCATTTAAAGACTTTACTATATTAATTATACTTGGAATTATCGTTATTTTCTGGTGTGAGAATTCTAAAATTATCATACGAGGAATTATTTAATATTTTTATTTTTATTGGCAATTATTTTTATTTCCTTGTTTTTTAAATTCCCAGTATGATAATTCTAAAATCTTTACCACATATATGAGCTTGGTACTTATGCTTTCTTTATCCAGATTGTATATTTTTGTCTTTTCTTATATTTTGCTGTGTTTTGTTTCAAGTCAAACTTGATGTATTGAGTTTTAAACAATCTGAGATTTATGTCTGTCTATATAAGGCTAAAATTTACCTAAGAGTTTTGCCATTCATGGTAATTGATGTGTTAGAGGCTAAAATTTCCTCTAACATTCTCATTTTGTTCTTCTATTGGCTTTGGGTTTTTCTAGAAAGTCCTTGAATACAACCAGAGGCACATAACTCCTTTAGAAGTAACTTCCTGTTAATATATATGAGCCTTATTGATGTGGTAGACAGCTATGGGTGAGGGGAAACAGTCTAAAGTCCTACAGTTATGTCTGATTTTTAGTGAGACCTAATTCAATATTTCCCTTTTTCCATATGGAAGGCTAGAGAAAATTGGACTTGCATAGTTTCTTTTGTCCATATCAGTCAGGCTTTGGTAAATTCCTTGTTAGTTAGGTGCTAGAAATTTTATTTCCCTTGACAGAAAACTTTATTAAGGAGAACAGAGAAATCTGGGAGTATTTCAAAATGCCATTCTTCTGCTCCTCTCTAAACCACGAGGATACTTTCTCCATTCTTTTCAGTGTGAATTAAATGGTGCTCTTGAAGCTACAATTCAGGAATCATAGGTAACTCATTAGAGCTAGGCCCCTTTGGAGTTTTTAATTCTTGTTAGTCTACATTGGCCCTCTAGCACTTTATCATTTGCACTTTTAATGCTTTGCTCCCAATTTTGGTTCCAGCTGTGAGTCTTTACTGCCCATTACCTGTGATTCTCTGTATCAGCTTGCCTGGCTATTTTGTTAGTAGCAACTTCTCTTGTGATTTCAATTCTTTGAAGAACCTGAGAATTGCTGACTTTCAGTTTCTCAACATTTTTTCTTATGAGGACAGGAGTACTTCCAATCCATTTTTAAAAATAAAAGCGGACTTTCTATTCTCAAGTGATTTTTTATGCAACCTCTTTATTTTGGGATTATTTTTCTATTATTTTTTACTAAATTACCAAGGCACTCCTGTTTAACTTCAAATATAGTGTGGTTGATCTTTGCCCTGCCAGGTAGTTATACAGGTCATTTTGTAAACAATATATTTTTACTTTCAGGCCATACTGAATTTCCTGGAAAATTCCCCCAAAATTCAGGAATTGGCACCATTATCTACTTCTGCCAGTGTAGACAAAGACTAGAGAGCTTTGGAATTGTCAAAGAGCTTTTTGTTCCATTTGGTATTAATCATGAGCATGCAAACAAGATCTAATAGAGACTTCAGATTTGTTCTTTACACTTGAAATTATATTACTCTGATGTTGGCTTGGAATTAAAACGTATGTGCAGCCAATTTTCCTGTACCTCAATGTGTTACTATGTGCCAATGGGTCTCTGCTGTCGACTGAACTGTGTCCAGCCAAAACTCTTATTTGTTGAGACATTTTCAGCTTGATGATACTCAAAGATAAAATGATCTACTGTTTTACCAATTACTGTCTTCTTTCATACTTTCTTGGGTTTACTTTTCCTGTATTGTACTGTGCACTTCGGAGATTCCACAGCTCTGTGATTATTTTAGTCATTACATTTTTGTACAGATTAAAGCTTTTATTTTACTGTTACTTTGAAATACATCTCTTTCTTATCATTAGATCACATGTGATCGCAATCCTGATTATTGTTTTGGAACTGGGGAGTATGGAGTGTGATCTGACTCTGAGATACCCCTTTTTCTCTCTCTTGTTAAAGCCTGTCATCACTTCTACCTTCTCTAACACGGGAAGCCTGAATAGTTCCTTGACATTGCAGTGCCTAAATACTGCTGTGCTCATTGGATCTCTATGTAGGTTCTTCATATATCTTTAAGAAGAGCTTCCGATGTATTTTTTGCTGCCAAAGGACCTGAAGAAGTGGAATGTATTAGGATCTCTTATGTCACTTACCAATCAGCTCCTTTGTCTGAGATATTGTCAAAAATTCTCTAGTTGGGTAACTGTGGGAGTCAGAAGTCTGCAAAACCAGAAAAATAGTGGAAAATCACATAGTCTGCCCACGTCAAGTAAGTTTTACAAGAAGAGTGGTGAAAACACAATTGAAAGATGTAAAGAAGAAAAATTAAGAAGCTGGACTATTCTATCTTTTTTTTTTCTTTTTGAGACAGGGTCTCACTATGCAGTTCAGGCTGGCCTTGAACTCACTTTTGTAGCCAGGCTGGTCTCGAACTCACACCAATCCTCCTGCCTCAGCCTCCCGAGTGCTGGGATTATAGGCGTGAGTCACCATGCCCGACTGTACTATTCCATCTTTAAGTAAGTCTGTATAGTATTTTGCACATAGTGAATACTAATGAAGATATCTTGGCAGCTTGACTGCAACATATCAATTGTAACTGATTTCTTATTATTATTAAACACGCATTAGGAAAAAAAAAAGTTCATAGGGCCAGACAAATAACCCAGAGTATTAAAGCACTTGGTTAGGAAGATGCAGGCGCCAGAGTTCAATCTCAGTGTGTGTGGATGGGGTAGGGGGAGTGCGCGCGCGCGTGTGTGTGTGCGCGAACAGTGCCAGCCCCACCTTCAGGGCACACTGAGTGATTGAGACTGGGTGTGCTGGTGTGCACCTGTAATCTCAGTGCTAGGGAGGCTGAAAACAGGAGGACCACTGTGAGTCTGATCTGTGTAGTGCGACCCTGTAGACCCTGTACCAAATACATTTTTTAAAAGTTTTGAGAAGCAATTTTATAGCTTATTTATTTTTTGCTAATTCATCAACTATTAACTAAGTATATCTAAACATCACAAAAACACTCAAAAATTGTAACATATGATCTGACTCTACAAAAAATAAAGCATTATCTTTTTATTGTTTTGAGTAACTTTGCTTATAAAAGCTAGAAAAATAAATGATGGTATATTAGTTAGTGTTCCCTAGAGAAACAGAATCAGTGGCATATGTAGTTAGGAAAAAATGATCACCAAATTGTGGTAGTAGACCAGTTCCCAAGAGATGAAATGCCATTTGCAAGGTAGAGAACAAGAAGGAGCTTGTGGAGTGGGTCAGCCTGCAGCCCAGTGAGTGCCTTGGTGTATGCCCCTGGGTCTGAAGGGCCAAGAAGCTGGAGCTTTGATGCCTGAGGGAAGAAGATGCTGTTCCAGTTCCAGAAGACATTGCAGATTTCTCTCCCTGTTCTATATTGCTCTTTGTGATCTCTCATTAGGTTGAATGGTTTCTGCCCACACTGGCTAAGTGTGGTTCTCAGTTCATTAACTTAAATATTATTCTCTTCCAAAGACACTATCACAGGAGCAACCAGAAACAATACTTTATCAGTGACCTTGGTATCTTTTAAGCCAGTCCAGTTGACACACAAATTTAATTATCACAGACATCAGTAAGTCTAATTTCCTTTTTCTCATTATTCACTTCCTTGTTGTTACTGTTCTTGTTCCTCTTATTCTGAAGATACTGAAATGATAATTTCTGACATGATATTCATACAAGTTACAAATACTGAAAAGAACCTTCAGAAAAGTATGGCTTTGGCTCTAATTATTACTGAGTGCTAAAATGGCTTTTTGAGGGATAAAGCATACAGATCATTGCCAGAATACATGCTTAGCAAGTATGAAGTTCTGGGTTCAATATCTAATAACACCACCACCACAAAAAAAGAAAAAGATTTTTACAGTTCTAATTGGCACATTCTTTGATCTCCATGAAGTTCCAGTGAGTGTTCCAATAGGTTTATATAAATACCTTATATAGATTTCTAAATGAACTGTCAATCAAACTGCTATTCCCCTTACAAAAATGAAGATAAAGGAATTATAACAAGTATATATGCATTTATTGAATGGATTTAAATTTTTGTAAAATTGCATGTGTCAGTTGATCCAGTTTAATTCTCTTTGGTGACCATAAGTAGGATGCATGTGAAAGAAAGGCAGAGAGACCTATAGTTCATTGCTCAGAAAATGATGTCCCATTTAAGCAATATACGTACTGCCTGTAGATGTCACTATACACTTACAGTTCTTCTCAGTGACCCAGCCACTTTGCCTCCTCCCTCCACTAAATTCAGTTACAGGAATAAATACATGAAAGGAAGCTGAACTTCTGTCTTCTAGAGAGAGAATTGGAAGGCAAGATTTCTCAGAATATAAAATGCAGAAATGCACACAGGGATTCAGCAATCACAAGGAACATTCTTTAATGTAGATGATTAACTTCACTACCTTTGTTTCATTAGCCAATTGGATAAACTTTCAAGTTATCACAAAAGATATCACCAAGAGTGTGGCTCTATTACCTTTATTTTCTTCTTTATTTGTAAATAGTTTCTAAAATGCTTAGTTTACTTACAACAAAAATTCTGCTTTAACAACTATTCCCATAAAATATGTTAGAGGAGTTAAATATAAAAGAGAAAATGGAAGTGCTGGTTTTATGGATTAATTAATTGCAGCAGAAATATGAAAAATTTGCAAGATTGTAAGAATAGATGTTTTGGTTTTCAGCCTTTTGCCTGAGAACTGGAATTGGGTAATGCTTGAAAACTAGCTATGAGTGATTTGTTGTCTTTTATTTACTCAATTGTGTGACATGCCAGTTGACATACAGGATAGTATGCCATATAAAAAATTCATGATAGCAGTATAGGCATTTCAGGGGAGCCAAGAGCTCAATTAAAATATTTGAAGTACAATATGAAAGTTGGAAAACCAGGAAATCAATCAGCATAGGTGTAAAGTTTTGATGGTTTTTCTTCTTGCCCTGAGACATGAAAGTATCGCCTCTGTATTTGTCTGTTGCATTACTATGCCCTCTTACATTCATTTGGGCTTAAGCATCACTTTATCACAGCTTGTTGCAGGAAACATTGAGGTAGAAAGAGGAGGTTATTCAGAAGTGACTTAGGTGTTACGCTAGGTCTAGATGGTAATACTTATCTTCACTACATAAAACAGATCTAAGTCAGGTAAAGAAGCATATGTAGAGCTACAGCAGTAAATTATGTTAAGTTTTCAAAAGCAAGAAGAGTTAGATAAAATGAAGCCCCAGTTCATTAAAAACAGCTTTTTTTTGACAGTGTATGTCTAGGTTATCCTCTAGGTGATGCTGATTGTCAAAGTTTAAGACTCAAAAAACATTTCGCTTGATCAACAAGAGGATTAGAGTTACATTCTAGGCTTAGAAGGGAGGATAAAAGCAAACATGTCATAGGGTTAAAAGGTTGAAATAAGCCATCATAGATAAATACAGATTTGGGCAAAATTCAGTAGGATCAATTATTAACTGGTATATAATAGAAGGTACAGGTAGCTAATATCACTGTTATTAAGGTCTTACATTGTAGTAATGTGTGAACATGCATCATATTCCTTGTTAGGTAACAAACACTTTGAGAACTAACATAGAATCTCATTCATCTTTGTTCTACCATGAACCTTAGCAAATCATCAAGCATCTAATTTCAAAAAAAAGCCCCAAATATGGTAAGATTAAGTAAGTTAATGAAAGCAGAAAATATACAGTGGGAAAAATCAATCTTCACTTATTTATTGGGTTACTTTGCCCCTTACATTCATTTGGAACTAAGTATTGCTTTATCATAGCTTCTAGAATGCAAAGTACTCAGATGGAAAAAGGAGGCTGCTCAGAAGTGACCTAGGTGTTTTTCTAGGTCTAGATGGTAATCCTTATCTTTATTCTTGCTGAATAATTCTGGGACACTGTCACTGAAAAATAAAATATTATCAAATAGTAATTTGTTTTGTTTTTCGTGGGACCAGGGTTCGAACTCACGACCTTGCACTTGCCCAGCAGGCACTTGTGCCTCGGAGCTATCTTCCCAGCCCCCTCAAATAGTAATTTGGATAGGTTGATATCCAGTTTGTGGAAATAGTTTGCCAAGCAAAAGAATTATTTCCTTTGAGAATGTATGGGCATGGCTCATGTTTGACATAGCAATCTGTAATCAACTAGCTTTAAATCTCACTGCTTGATAATAAAAGTGGGAAGGAAAGGTTTTTTGAGAGGCCACTATGTCTGAAATATCAGAAGAAAATATAAAGATTTTGGGATTTCGTGAGTCAACATAGGAGAGAAGAAAGAAGAGCCAACTGAAGATTAGTGTTATGGTGGCCAAGGAATGAAAGTTTTTGAAAAGGTATTATCCAAGAATGGACAGGATGTGGCTGAGGAAAGTTGGTAAATATTTAACAGCAATCAAAAACTTTTATCATGGATTTGACAAGAGATAGTCACCTAAGGGTGCTGCCTTGCTATGACATAGTATATCTATCAATTAGACCTTTGGCACCTCACAGGTGTGAATATTAAGGAGTAAGAAAATAGAAGCCAGATACATAGTTGGGATATGTAAAAGTCTGATTATATGAGGTCAAGGTGTGGGGAGTAATTTTTTTTTCACTCATTAGCCCTTGCTTTCTCTGTCACCTTGTATTTAGAGAGAAGTTTAATGGAAAGAACTGCAACTAAACTTATTTTACATGTAGGTAGCTGAGAGATCTAAGGAAGATAGAGTGTGCAAAGCATTCTTTCCTGCTTTTTTCTTGGTCATTGATTTTTTTATTTTATTAATGTATTTTTATCAGTACATATTTGTAATACATAATGATTACATTTATCATGGAGAGATAATCCATGATTTTAATATTAAGCCAAAGTAAACATTTATTTAATTTAAATGTCTTCACAGCTCATGGAGGAGCTTATGTTATGGGCTACGGAGTTTATTTTCCCAAATTATGCATACACACTGAAATTGATCTAAAATTATGGAAGAGCTATCAACCCCTTCTTCCAAAGATACCTGTGTAAGAATCCCTAATTTAATCAAAGGCATTCAAGTTTATTAATTTGGCTGTTAGACCTAGAAGAACATGAAATAGGAAATAAGTATCCTGAGTCCTACCTGGTTTTATTTGTTTGTTGTTTTACTTTATATATTTAGTACAGTGTCTACAAGGTCTACAGGGTCTCATATGTGGAGTGATTCTCCTGTATTCAACCTCCCAAGCCCTGGGGAGGGTGTACAGGCTTACACCACCACACCCAGTCTCAATCACTCTCTCAGCACATCCCAGGGGTGGGGACAGCACAGCTTGTTTTGCCCGAGATAGAATCCTGGCCAATGTGTTCTGTCTAAGCAGGCATTTTAGTCTGCTAAGCTATCTGGCTGTCTAGCCTACTTAGTTTTATTTCTCAGTTGGGCTTTGTTATCGCAGAAAGATATCATGATCTTTTTAGACTATGATATTCTTCTTTTCAGGGTGAGACCATGGGTCTAAAACATCTCTTTGGTCTGTTTTAGTTAAATAGGTTGCATGCTTCTGCTTCTACTTAAAAGCTACAGAATATTTGCATGCAATTAGTTATTCTCTTGTGTATAATTATATTTCTCTTTACAAAAAAAAACAGGCCATTTTACAGATTCTGAGATTCATATTTCAATTCATGCTTACCAGATATTTAGAAGCCAGGTACTAAGTGTATTTCAAGCCCCTGTGTGAGTGCCAGCTGCTCCCAAATAACTCTTGAACTCTCAGCTCAAGTTTTGAATCTTCCCTTATTTTTGCAATACCTTTGAGCTCTGTTTTACAGGAGATGCCCCAGCACTTTGGAAGGAACTCACAGCAGGTCACTTTCACCAGCAGAATGATCAATTTAACTTCTTAGGAAAGTTAGAGCATTGTTTCTTTAGAACATTTTTATGTTCTGCAAAACAAGAATTGAAAGAAGTCAGAGGTTTCTTCACAGACTGAAAACTGCGTAGCAGTCAAGGGCATCAGGGTCAAATGATGGTGCTCAAGATACCAGAGAAAGAGAAAAGAGAATGAAGGTCTGAGACGTGAAAGGAGAGTGAGGACACAATAAACTAGCTGAATATCCTCCTCATTTGGTGTTATACTGTATGGATCTACAAGGAGCAGTTTCTTGGGACAAGAATCGTTTTCAAGGAGATATTTCTTAAGAACGAACACACAACAGATTTGTTTCTAGTTCGGGATACTGAGACCTGAGACTTTCGAACTAACATTCCCATTGTAGGAAAAGTGAAGTATTGTCTGGTTGTTCTCCAACTCAAATTTCCCCTTTGAGTCATTAAATAAAAATTTCAAGAAAGCATCTGTCTTGGAAACTAACACATTTCTATAGCCATGTAAAGAGGCATGTGGGGCAAATATAGCTTATTGAACTTAGCCAGGTAGGGTGATTATCTGTATAATTGACTCCTACATAGGGATTACGAGCTACTCAAGCTAATTGCAATATGCAGTTCAAATTTTTAGACTACATCTCAAAAAAGAGAAAAATATTTGGATACCTAAAACATCAAAAGAACACTATTATTCCCAAAAATTCTTTTGAAAGACCATCAGGAGTCACATAAAATGGATTGAAAAGTATTAAAGCAAAAAGTCAAGCTGCTTAAAAGAACCAAGAAAATTGCACCACTGCGCTGCTCCTTGATTTTAACACGCACTCTAATTGCTTGCAAAAGGCTGAAGTAGCAGTTACACAAGTGACTCTACAGGGACAACAAATAATAATCTTTCAGGTAGTTATTTTAAAGTAAACAATACTAGAAGTGGGTCCAACAAATGTTTAAAGGTCCATCGCATTGAAAGGGGAAATATTCCATTCTTTCAGTACACTTTGTTGTATGTTATGATCCAGAGCCGAAAGAAACAATGAGAAGACCTGATGAATTCAGCTCAGAGGTCTCACTGAGATGTGTCTCTCTTGAAGTGAGCCCAGAGATCCAGAAGCATCTCCTTTTTATTTAGGACTATAACCTCTGTTGACCTTCACTATTTGTTTAAGGCTAGATTTACACAATTGTTAAATAAAAGGATTCCAAGGAGGGGAGGCAATAATCACCAACTCCACCAAGTAAGGGCGGAGACATCAATCAGGATAACCTGTTACTCACCTTCTTAAATCCCCCTTTTCTGGAATCCCTAAGTAATAGATTACAACCCACCATAAACTTTGTTTATTGTGCTTCACTTCTTTAAGATGTTAGTTTCTTATCTCTACACACTTTGAAATTTGTTCCAAAAGTTCTAGCTGCTTTCTGTTCTTAAAGAGCTTTAACACGGTCAATGGAGAAAAGATCATCAAATCTGTAAAATTTAAAGCTTAGGGGAAGAAAAGTAGTTGAGACCAGCCAAAAACATGGGGATATCATCTTTACCTCATTTTGAATTTCAAAATTTTAACTGGACAATAAATATGCGCTCTGTAGTTGCTTAAATATAAATTTCTACATAAGAATTTCAAATAAATCATTTCTTTTTCATCCTTGGTCCAGTTTGACAAGTTACTTTATTGTGTTTTTTTATTTCTCAATGTATTAGGGATTAAACTTCACACATATCAACCAAATGCTCTACCACTAAGCTGCATCTCCAGATCTGACCTTAATTAATTAATTAATTAATTAATTCAGATGATAAGCATTTAATGAAGAGCAATCACATGAGGGATGGGGAGATAGTTTGGTGGTTCAAGCTACTGCCTGACAAGTACAAGGATGTGAGTTCAATCCGCAGTATCTTATGGTAATGAAACTGTGTGTGGTGATGTACAACTGTGATCCCAGTGCTGGGAAGGCTGAGACAGGTGGATCACTATGAGGAGTCTGAACTGCATAGTGCTGCCATGTATGGAAAAATAAATAATCAAAAAAAGACTTTAAAAGTTATAATTGATAGTTTAGATACAACATATTCAGACTAAATCCTATAGTCCCAGAGTTCAGAAGTTATTCAGTAAGACAAAGAAACAGGATTGTATGATTATTTTAAAGTATTCACAAAAAGAATGAATGTAAATCTGGGTGGGTTGACCTGAAAGTAGAGATTTCATTGCTTTAATAGTTGAATAGAGTATGGTGCAAATTCAAGACAAAGATTGCTGTGGCCAGGCTGGAGAGATAGCTCAGAGGACTACACTCCTGCTTAAGCAAGTGAAGGGGTTTGATCCCTGATGATGCATGCCACGTCATCCCCACCCCCTCTGGTTCATTGAGCCGGTCTCTGGGTTGAGACATGGTGGCACACACCTGTAATCCCATCACTGGAGAGACTGAGAACAGGAAGATCACTAGGAATCTGAGTTGCTTAGTGAGAATCTGTACCAAACACATAAGAAAGGGAAAATATCATTGTGGTCAACATTTGTTGCTCATATTTCTTGCCTTTGTACTTTATTTTTATAGTAGTAATTTTAGCATTGCATTATATTTTTATATGATTGTCTTTCCTACAGATCATGATGCCTTAAAAACAGTTCTCATTCCATTATCATTTTCTTTACTGAATCCTTGCACAGTAGTAGGGCTTTAATAAATGTTTTATAATAAATACCAACAAAATAAAGAGAAATTATTACAAATAGTGCTACAGATCATGTACCTGTCAATGTATCTAAATATATCATTCTACTCGTGGATCATATTTGTGACTATAGAATCTTGATTCAATCTTCTCTGTTCAGCAAATAATACAACAAATGTCATTATGATATAGCTCCTTTCTCATACATTGCCAGAGCAAGTGTCTAATTTTACTCCAGAGAATAACGATGTGGTAGAAAAATGTCACCAGATCCTTCATAATATACATAATTAAAATATGAATATAATATATAAAATTATAATGTCAAATTTTAAACACTAGTTTCAATTCTGAAATGTTTTCTGACAATATGAATAGTCTATTTATAAGAAAGATTCCAACTGCGAAACAGAAGGCATAGTTGACAGATTTTTGTATCTTGAGATATTGATGGTACAACTCCATGTGGAATGGCACGAACATTGGAGGAGGCAGAGCTTTTAAAGTTTTAATTAGGAAGGACAAAGACAATTTCTTCTAGGCAGAAATATAGGGTAGCTCTTTAAGCAAGAGACTAGGCAAGTGGCCTTCTAAGTGACTATGATCAGCAGAATCAGAAGAAAAACAGGCTGACAACTCTGTGTATGTGATTGTTGATGAGAAAAAGAAGCAGTTACCATGAAATGAGACACTGAGGTTGAGAAGATGCTGGATTCAGACAAGACTCAGGCAGGAATGGTGGTAAATTGTCTTCCTGAGGAGTAGGGCACTCTCTGATCATGACTCCAGGCCCTGGAAGCTGTGTGGGTAGCAGCAGAGGGGATGTCACTCATCAAAGGCCACATCCTAGGCTGGTGCCAAAGGCATCCTAATTACTGCTGTAAGTTCAAATGCTATTTACTGTAGCACTGATCCAGAAAGAGTAAGTGTTAGGGTCATGGAGGAGAAGTGAGAATAAAATCATTAAAATATTTGTGGTTCCTTAAGAAAAATGGTGTGCTAATTGTAATGGCACACACCTGTGATCTCAGCACTCAGGAGGCTGAGGCAGCAGGATCATATTGTCAATTCCAAACCAGCCTGGGTTACAAAGTGAGCTCAAGGCCAGCCTAGACTGAATAGTGAGATTCTGTCTCTAAAAGACAAAAGAATAAAGGGTGATGTGTCACACACTACTCATGTTACCTGCAAATTATGAGCTCTACTTGGGTGTCCTTATGGTCTAACTTCAGTGCTTTTTTTTCTAATGATTCTTGCATATGACTTGCAAAACACTGCCTGAAGCAAGGTGGACATCCTGAGATATCATGTCCTACTCTATCTCCTTGTCCAGTGACTGACTGATTAGGTGATCTGAAAACTCAGCTTTCTCATTTTATAGATGGATGAGGCCCAAGGTGTACTTTATAGTCCTAAGCTCTTCAAGGCATAAGCCTGAAAGAGGGAATTCATCTGAAAATCATACCTTTGTTTGCATTGTCTGTCGTGGTCTCCCCATTTGCTTCTCCAAGTTTCTCTTGGGACAATCTTATTCAGCCTCTAGAATAAATGTATGAAGCATACAGAATCAAGGTGCTCCTTCACATATGAGGGATACAGGAACTAATAATTAGATGGAGTCATAACGCAAGTCAGCAAGAGAAAGGAATTTGAACACAGGCAATTTGATTTTAGAATTTGTCTCAGTTTTTATCATTTTACTGTGTTACCTTCTTGGGAAACAACATTAAAATATGAATTATCTTCAGTATCATTTTCTGTATAGTTTTTGAAGGTTATATTTTCTTTTCCTTGATGATTGCTTTTCAGCTCATTCATAATGAAAATGATGTTTTTTTTTTTTTTTTTTTTTGGCTTTTTGAGACAGGGTCTCACTGTGCAGTTCAGGCTGGCTTTGAGCTCACTTTTGTAGCCCAAGCTGGTCTCGAACTCGCAGCGATCCTCCTGCCTCAGCCTCCCAAGTGCTGGGATTACAGGTGTGAGCCACCACGCCCGGCGATAATGAAAATGATGTTTAATTCACACATGTTTTTTCCCACTAATATTAAGAAAAAGGAAAGGAATCCATCTAACTCTTCAGGAGGCTGCCATTTGGAACAGAAGTAAAAGAAAGTGTTTTTGAATTTTTTTAAGGGAATCACAGTTTAGGGCTGGATCAATGGGAAAAACAGTTTTAAAAGCTGAAGAGTATAGACATTTGAACTCACAAGGCCAATTTTTAACACTTTAGTGTGATCTAAGATGATACTGGAGGTAGAATACTGACAGGTCAGTATAAGATTTTTAGTATTATTTCTTTGAAATCTTGCTTCTTTCTAGTCTCCTTGAAGGATTCTTAATAACATCAATTAATGCCTGCTGTCAAAGCAATTGAGAAGAGATGAGAGAGTTATTTATAATATTCATTATGTCAGTGTACTATTAAAGAAGGTTAATTATCACAGCTTTGCTATTTATAGGCAGTTCCGTCTCTCCTTCTCATTCATAAGGCCCAAGTTGACCCTGTCTATCTGTATTATCCTTTATGCCTTAGTTCTGTGATTTGCTTTAGTTACCATATTCTATTTTGTTAACTTGGTTCTATATCTGTATTCTTTTCAGGAGTGGAAATGCCATAAGAATAAGGACATTTCCTGGTTCATTATCATCTCTAGCTACATCTTGAGGAATGACTGGTGAATTACATATGTAATAAATATTTGTTGAATCAAATAAGGAATCAAAGATGCCTAAGGTTAAGGCAAAACACCTGGAAAATAATTGATATACTTTTCTAAAATTCAATCTCACTATTTAAACACTATCATAATATGTATTAAGGCAGTATCAACTTTGTCATTTTTAAGGACTTATAATCTTGAGTTAAAAATCTAGCATTTGCAATTCATTAGCTCTTCAGTCAGAAAGGATATTTAACATTACTTATCTTAAATATTTTCATCTGTAAATGAGAAAGGAACAACTGCCTCATAACTTACATGTCACTCATTAAGTTTTGGCTTTATTTATTATTTGAATACTCAGAGGCAAAACCTGCAGAAAATAAGTCTACTTATAAAGTATTTTGAGAAGCTATCCAAACTATAAAAGGGCTGACCTTACAAATTTAAAATCTATCTTTTCAGGAAATAAAAATGATTCCTGATTTCATGTAAAAATGAATCTATGCTATCCAAAGTCATGATACAGTCTGTTCAGAGTATTTTCCTCATATTACTGTCATATCTGTAAAAAACTGCAATATGTCAAGTTTGAAACAAAAGTCAAAGATCAGGTTTTTTGTTGTTTTGAATTGTTATTTTCATAGGGAGGCAAAAAGCACGTAGCAAAGCTTAAAAGTTAAATCAATTCAGAAACTATTAATGTAACAGTATGTATACCTTAGCCATAACGGTAACAGGGCAAGGTATTGATTCCACTTCTATGAGAATGATCAGAATGAGCCCCTCTGTGGTGAAGTATTTATTTGCACATAATCTTTGGGGCTTCGTTTTGCTGTAGGTTATTAATGATATGATTACAAAGGAGTTTAGGTAGACATTGATGCCTTTGGAAATTGAGAATTACATAATTATTAAGGCAGTGATAATTTGAGACTTAAAATAAGCCATAAACAGCTGAAATCATAGATTTAAAATTAATTCCTAGAAAACGTGTGACAAATGTAAATGCAAACATGAATAGATTTACAGAATTTATTTTCAGTTCTTTCTTTGCTGGAGGATTCTGAAATGGAATTATATAAATGAAGAGAAACTGATTAAAATTGGTCATCAACTAGTAATTCAACTTTTTCTGTAACTTCATTGAAATTTACTGAATATAATATTTTTTCAGGCAAAGTAGATAGCTCAGTGGTTTGAGCACTTTCCTGGCAAGCTCAAGGATCTGTGTTTGATACTCAGTACCAAATATGGTGGTGGTCAGAACCCATGGGTGCACCATGCTGGCCACTGAAGCTGGGCATAGTGGTGCATGCCTATAATCCCATCTGTGTGGAGGCTGAGACAGAAGGATCACTATGCATCTGAGCTGTATAGAGAGACTCTCTACCAAATAAATACATATTTTTAAAAAATATTTTACATATATTACCAAAATAATGGTAAATCAGATGTATTTAACTAAATAATAAGTCATCCAATTAGATAACCCCTATAAGCACAATTTTTATATTTGAAAGTTCTATGCATGTTCATGGTCAAACTGTGACAAGCTGAAACAGGTTTTTATCATTCTAACAGGATTATGATACATGTAAGTATTCTTTTTTTAAGTAGCAGATCATTTTCCTTATTGTTTTGTTCTATGATCAAATATTTATATTAACAATATATTATCTGGTGACATTCATGTTATTCCATTATCTTGCTCATTTGTTCATTCTTTCCTTGCTTAAGAACATCTGAGAACCTCTGTTATATTTTAGGTCTTGTAAGAAGTACTAGGGACATGTTATGAAAAAGAAAATCTGGTCCTTGACATTTCAGGAGCACTTATTCTCTCAGGTAAAGACAGTTACTTCCATAACTGACAGTGGGACAAATGCTTTTAAAGGCTGTGGTAGGTTGAGGTTGTATAACCTTGATCAGGTCAGAGCTGTGTTACACAGAATTTTGTTGTCTCCATAGGTTTAGCTTAGAGTGAGCAATAACAGATACAGTGTATAAAATTTGAATAGTGGAAATCCAGCTGCTACCCAGATTTTATGCTTTGAAGGTAGATTTTGGGCATGAAGCTCTGGTGCAGCTCAGATTTTATGGGAGCTTAGAGCTATCCTAAGAATGCTTCTGAATTGCCCTTTAATTTCTCTATGACGTAAGATGAATGTTCCAAGTTGTGGCAATTGGTTCAAAGTTGTGGCATTGGTCTTTTATGCAAGACCCTCCTTTTGTGAACTTTGGAAGTTTAAGGCAATGAGAGGTCAATCCAAATTCTAGTAAGTTGTCATTGTTCCATTGCAGCCTTACAGATTGCTTCTTATCCTTGCTTCCCTCAATAATTTCCCTTTTGATTGACTTTTCTGAAAACTTCACGTTCCAGTGGCAGGCACCGAAATAAATGCTTCACAGACAGTTAAAGCAACTTTATCCTAATCATGCAAAGTCAAATCTCCTTGTGAATTCACATGTGTGCTTTAAAATTGTGTATTATTTATTTTTCTGTCTCTGTCATAATTTTTAGTGATTCTTCTCTTGTAAAACACTTGGCTGTGTGCTTAGCTGTATAAAAAGAGACAAGAGAGAATGTGGCACTTTTGCTGAAAAGAGAAAAGTGGTCAGAATAAAGATATGAGAAGATTTCACTATGAAAAGGTATTTGAGCTGGGACAGAAGGATGAATAAGATGTTGTTAGACAAAGAATGAGAGAAACGTCTTCTAACAGACAGGAAATACCATGAGTAACATCATGGAATCAGACACTGTACAGGTAATTATGTGATGATAAGATGATCACCTTTGTATGTGGGGACCTGGGAAATAGAGAAAAGATATAGTACCAGATATGGTTTGTATCACCATATAGCAGTGATACAAACAAACTTCACTGAGAAAATGATACGACTAGAACACATATGTATAAATACCCAAATATGTTAAACTTCTCAAAGATCATACAATTATTTTCCCTCTTTCAACTTCCTTTCTAAATAATAAAATCCAAATAAATAGTTATGATGTAGCATTTTATATTATTTATTCAAATATCATCATAAAGTCTCCTCAAAGAAAACAATCTGAAAGGTAGAATATAATGTTTGGATCCAACAAAAGAAATCTGTGCACAACAGGTAACTATTTGAAATTGTTTTGAATGCATACAATGTGGTATAGAGCCCAGGTTCTCAAACTGTGTGTCAAAGTGTGTTGCAGTACTACTGTTGACAAAGGCTCCGTAGCTTAATTAAAATTTCAAGAAAAGTTGAGCAACACCTGTGGGATTCGTGGATGAATCATATTCGTTTTGCTTGAGGTTTATTTATTTATTTTGGTTGAGGCATTTTTTTTGGTGCTGAAGACAGGACCCAGGGCTTTCAGCTTGCAATTCAAGCGTTTTACTATTGAGCTCAATCCCCAGCTCCTCATTGTGAAGTCACATCTGCAAAGCTAGTATTCTAAAAGTTGTCATCAAATGGTGCTGTGAAAAAATTAACAGGGAACAGGAAATCAAAGTGGAAGCACCAAATCTATTTCCTAAATTTAGGAATATGTATATACATTAGACAATATGAGAATATATTACATTGTCAACTAATTGTGATTATTTAAATTGAGTCATTTTTCAATGCTTAGTACTTTTTTGAATAGATAAATTGTTAGGATATACTCATTAAGAAATCTGTACCTAAGTATGCAGGAAATAGTAATATAAGGTATTTCTTTGGTAAGAAAGTCAGGAAAACCTTACTGTAGAAATCAAAATCAGTATGAACCAAGAAACTATGGGAAGCTCTTAGAAGGTTATAAAACTGCAGATGTGTGTGATATAGGTGAAGTTGGGACATACAATTCAAACTGTAGGATTAACAATTGGCCTAAAGGTGCTATTGTGCTCCATAATTGCAGAATATTATAGCAGCATAAATATTTCTCTGCTTGCCTAGCTTTTGATAGTAACTCTTGCTGTGAGCACCTTATGCCACATTTTCCTTAGAGCAGAAGCCATGTGGAGAAAGAACATAGAGGATTTCAGCAATTCAGTGCATCACATTTCTACAATAGCAAAATGAAATGCAGTGCTGAAAAACTCCAAGTAGCTAAAGCAGTTGTTTCCTACTTAGAGATGTTCAAGGAGAGATTATAGCCCTGTGTGACCATTTCCTATGTTAACAATTAGTTACAACGGTTACAATATTTTACCTACTGGTAAGTCTGAATATTTCTCTTATAACTGAGGTTGCAGATAGCTTTGATTTTTTGTGTTAGTGGCTTCCGTTTTTGCTTTGATTTCCATTGACTCATTATGTCCACTTGAAGAGGGTGGAGGAGAGCTGCCAAGATTGAATGAAATCCTGTTGTGATAAAAAGTGCTTATTAGGGCTGGCCAAATAGCTCAACGGATTAGAGCACCTGCAAGTAGTCAAAAGGACCTGGGGTTTGGTTCCCAGGCCTGGTGTTCCTTCCAGCCCTGCCCCTGGGGTTCACTGAGAAGGCAATGGACACTGGGTGTGGTTGCATGTGCCTTTAATACCAACTCTTGTGAGGCTGTAAACAAGTGGATCACTGCGACTCCAATCTAGTAGTGAGACCCTGAACACCTTGTAGACCTTTCCCTAAAATACAAAAAAAAGTGGTTATCTATTTCTTAACTAGCTCAAAACACTTTGTTAAACATTGGCATAAACAAAGACATTTAATATTTTACAACACTGAGATGTACACAGGATGATGCTGGTGAATGCTTTATGCATAACAAAACCAGGGCATACAATGTTTAAGGCAATCAACCCAAGTGATATACCTAGTATATGGTAGAATTCAAGTTTGATCCCCACAGTTGCTTGGTGTCCAGGACTACCACCTGAAAATTGAACTGTATTGATTCCTTGCTGAACCAATATTTGGTAAACATTTAAACAAGAGTATTCTGTTAAAATTATTTAATTCACCAGCATTTCACACATGTAGATTTTTAACCAAATTAGTTAAGTATAGCCTCTAGCAAAGATAAATGTGTTATGCATACATAATGGAGTACTACTTGCACAGAAAGAAGGCTAACTTAGTGTCATTTGTAGGAACACAGATGTACCTTGAGAACATAATGTAAGTGCAATAAATCAGGAGCATAAGGTTCACTATCATGTACTTTTTCTTTCTTTTTGTCTTTTTGAGACAGAATCTCGCTATGCAGTTCAGGCTGGCTTTGAGCTCACTTTTTAGCCCAGGCTGGTCTTGAAATCGCACTGATCCTCCTGCCTCAGCCTCCCTCCCATGTGCTGGGATTACAGGCATGTACCACCATGCCTGGCTATCATGTAATTTTTTTTAATATGAGAAACCCAAAGGATAAATAATTTAATGGGAAAAATAAAAAGTGATAAGAACTAGCAGACAGACTCTGCACAAATGAAGGGGATCGGGGTGGTGGGAGAAGGTATACAGGATTGGGAAAATGAAAAAAGTAAAAATATGAAGAAGCTATATGAATATGTATCAACTCTCCACAAATAAAATATTTTATAATAGTGGATAATTACAAACATATCCAAATAAAAGGTTTTATAAGAGAAAATAGTAAAATTAAAAAAACATTTTGAACTGAGTACAATGATGAACACTTTAAATTTCAGCACTGAGGAGGCAGAGGCAGAAGGGCTGCTACAAGTTTGAGATCAGCTTGGAATTCATAATGAGTTTAAGACAAGCCTGAATTTCATAGTGAGAATCTGTTTCAAAACAAACAAACAAACAAACAAATGTGCAAGTTTATCAGCATATATGATTGAAGAAAACTAGTAAGCTGTAGTTACAAATAAATTAGGTAGATGCAGGATGCCTTTATAGCACAGATTTTCTTTTTTTTTTTTTTTTTTTTTTCTTTAAACAGGGGAGAGCGCGAACGCAGTCCCCCACTACCACAAATTATGCAGTCGAGTTTCCCGCATTTGGGGAAATCGCAGGGGTCAACACATCCGGGTGCAATGGATAAGCCTCACCCTGGGAAAACAACCTTCGTGATCATGGTATCTCCCCTGCCAGGTAAGTATCACAGATTTTCTATTTAGGTAAAAATATGAAAAAAGTCAATGTTATATGTAGAATTTGAACATACGTATTTAATCACATTGTAAACTAGAAAGAAAAAAGAATGTGACAGGAGCACTATTTGAAGACAGGAACATTGCAATTTTTTTTAAAAAAAACCACAGAAGACATCACTGTAAGACTTAGGAAGAAGATCAAGGAAATCCTCACAGAGCAATCACTAGAATCTAAAGTTAAATCTACCAAAGTGAAAATTCAGTAGAATAAATGCAAAAGGAAACCTCAAGAACAACACGGGGGAAGGACTTCAAAGACACAATAGGAAGGGGACCAAGAGATGGAGAGAGGACCAAGGGAAAAGGGAGGGTATATAAGAGAATTAGCTCCCTACAACTGATGTAAACATCATGGACTGCAAACGTGCATTAGTAAATAATTTTAAAATAGGAAATTAAAAAAAAAGTCAGGATGAAGATATAACAGAAGGACATTTTCAGTATTATTATATTTTATGTCTAGTTGTCCCCCAAATCTCATGCAGATATGGGTCAGACTTGTAGAGTTTGTGATTACCTCATGATCCAACGGAACCATGGGTGTGTGTGCTGCTGGGATTATGGGTGTGAGTGTTACACCCAGCCTTGGGTGGATAGCCTGAATGCGACATAGGAGACAGACTTGCTCTCTGTTGCCATTCCTTGCCACTACTCCTCCCATTTGTTCTTTGCTCTTTGCTTTTGCCATGAACTGCTGCCCTGTCCCATGTGCCAGTCTGTCTTGGAGCCAGATGAGTATGAACTGAAACTTCCAGTAACTGTGAGCTAAATAAACCTTTCCTTCCTTTATTTTGGGCGTTGGGTATTCACCCCAGCAACAAGAGAACAGTAACTGAGACATGTTAAATTAGACTTATACAGAGGGCAAAAGTGTTTAAAAATGAGCTCAAATTAAAGATGCTTTTAGACCAACCAATGAAATGAACTAACATATGAAAGTTTAATAATAACATCTTAATTTCTTGGATAAATTCTAAACAAGTTCCTTCAGAGAAAAAATGTAACAGAAGGCCTAAAGTACAAAAATAACTGTATATGGCAAGATGGCGGCCTAGCGATGGAGCTGTATCTCATGTTTGCTGTAAATCTACGTATTCTTCTCTTCCAGATGACTATAATTGCAAAGTAGAGCTTGCTTTGACATCTGATGGCAGGATTATCGTATGCTACCACCCTTCTGTGGACATTCCATATGAGCACACAAGACCTCTGCCTCAACCAGATCCTGTCCATAACATTGAAGAAACACATGATCAAGTGCTGAAAACCAGATTAGAAGAAAATGAAAGTGAATTCCTTGAGCAAGGACCCATGATAGAACAACTTAGCAAAATGTTCTTTACTACGAAGCATCTTTGGTATCCTCGTGGGGAGTACCACAGACGTCGTATGAAACTGAATCCTCCAAAAGACAGATGATGTTGAGACT
>PVJA010023391.1:0-25674 GCA_004027025.1 Myocastor coypus | reverse complement strand
GCACTTGCCCAGCAGGCACTTGTGCCTCGGAGCTATCTCCCCAGCCCCACATATTGTCTGTTTTTATTTGAACTTTTAATCAGCACACCTGATGATCCTCTTTATTCCAGATATTATTTAAATAAAACAGTAAAAGAAAAAAAAAAAATCCCTAAAGTTCCCAGCCGGCCACCTACACTTAGTAAGGGCTCCAACAGTGCTTTTTACAGTAAAGCCGTCCAAGAGCAAACAGGTGCTACTCTGATTCCCTTGCTGGGAAGAGGGGACCCTGGCCAGCTGTCTCCTCGGTGGAAAATGAAAAGTTAATGACATTTACCTGACAATAACCCATAAAGTCATCCATCTGTTTTTGTAGTAACCTGAAGTCAACCGTGCTAATGCCCTTAATTAATCTGTTTTTTTCAGGAGTGTTTCTTTCCTGAGAAGAGGCTGCACCAATGCAGGTAGTCGATTTGCTTTGCCTCTGGCTCTGTTTCTCTTCCTGGCCTGTTTACATTCGCCTGCCCACCGTGCATGCCTGGCTTTGGAAGTCTGACCAAATCAGGTCACCGCCAAGATCGAGAGCTGAAGTGGGGCCCCAGGGTGGGTCGGTCACCCCATGTCTTACAGTCAACTTAAATCTAATTTGTAGTGCTTCTTCAGACACCCACAAGCTCTGAGATCTGAGGGAAAAGAGCCTTTCCTCTCTAGGCCACCCTCACCCAGAGATGTCCACCCTGTGGTCTGCTGGCTGGCTGTGTTTCTGCCATGTTATAACAAAATCTATATGAAATGTTACATATGTCAGTAAGATAGTCTCTCTCACACATTCTCTCCCTTCTCTCTCTGTGTACATGTATGTGAATGTGTGCACATTCATGCATGTGTGTGTGTGTGTGTGTTACTGAGGATTGAACTGGGCCCTTCACACTGAGCTACATCCCAGCCTTCTTCTTTCTTTCTTTCTTTCTCTCTTTCTTTCTTTCTTTCTTTCTTTCTTTCTTTCTTTCTTTCTTTCTTTCTTTCATTTTTAATTTGAGATGAGGTCTTGTTAAGTTGCCCAGACAGGGATTGAACTTTGAACTCTCTTGCCTCAGCCTCTCAGAGAGCAAAGATTGAAGCTATGTGCCGCCATACCTGGCCTAGCTATATTTTTATGCTAAGACAGTTCCTCTTCACACATTGCAGCTCAGGCAACCAGGTGTACCCAGCTCTCTGGCTGTGGGCTAGACGTATCCCAAGGATAATAATGATAGTACCTACCCTGTGGCTGCCAAGGCTGGAGGAAGACAGCAAGTCCGTGTACTACTCCTTAAGACAGGTTTTCTATTGTTTTCATTTCTCTGACCCACACCCTCTTGCTAGCATCTAGCCCTTCTTCTGTGTTCGCGCTTCCATTCACCACAAGGAAAAACAAAACAAAACAAAAACAGAACAGGGTCGCTGGGCGTGGTGGCTCACGCCTGTAATCCCAGCACTTGGGAGGCTGAGGCAGGAGGATCAGTGCAAGTTTGAGACCAGCCTGGGCTACAAAAGTGAGCTCAAGGCCAGCCTGAACTGCATAATGAGACCCTGTCTCAAAAAGACAAAAAAAAAAAAAAAAAAAAAAAAGAACAGGAGCATGAGGAAAGACCAATTTCTTTTGCTTGCCACCAAATTTATTTGGGTAGTTTTGCCCCTGTCATAGTTCATAAGCATCCTTAAAGATCTGAATTGGTTGAGCAATGGAAATTTTCTAGAAAAGCCTATATGAGGGAAGGCAGGATTCTCTCATCCCTGAAGCCCTGTCTCCCCCACCTCTGACATCTTGGACAGTAGCAGCTCTGAAGGCTGGATTTCTGCCCAGGTTTCCTGTCCAGAGCCACGGACAGCTCTCTTTGTCCTAGGCCCTGGCTCATTTTCCTCCAGAGCAGCTTCTCAAAGGTGGAAGGAAGAGAAAAGAGATGGGATCTCAAGAGTTCAGCACACCCCTGGGAAATGTAGGTGGCTGCTCGGGCCCTGGGCCACACCAAGACCCAGCCGGCTGCTGCAAAGTCCTGCCGGGCACAAGTCAGGCTCTGCCCTGAGTACATATACTTGCTCCACTTTCCTGCCCTGGAGGAGCTCAATTTTAGCTCCGGCCCTAAGGCCACCTGTTCCAAAGCTCTCCTTGAGTCTGGCCCTAATTTCTAGGTTGGACAGTCCTGCGCCTGCCACTCTCCTCCGTCCTTGACCTTCAGCTCCACACTAACCTCCTGACTGCCAAGGCCCCAGCCTCCAGTCAGCTTCCCCAGCAGCTCATGGAAGTCCACCTGGAACCTAGACGATGAGAAGTAGTAGACGAAGGGGTCGACACAGGAGTTCAGGGTGCTGAGGAGCAGCACATAGCTTCGCCATGGTGGGCTCTTGCCCTGAATGTAGCCAACCAGGTGTGATATGTTGTAGGGTCCAAAGCAGACGAGGAAGTTGAGCAGAGAGGCCACCACCAGTCCCACCACTCTCCGGCGCCGGCGCCTGCTGGAGCTGCGGCCAAGGATCCACACCAGGTGGCTATAGCAGTAGCTGGTGATGAACAGAGGCACCCCAAAAAGGACCACAGCCATTTCCAAGCGGACGGGCAAGAGAACGGCCAACTGATCCTCTCTGAATTCCAGGTAGCAGGTCCCACTGGTGCCCAGGTTCTGGGTGGAGTTCCCCCAGAATTCGGTGACATAGACCACGCTGCAGTGAGCACTCGCCAGGAACCAGCAGATGCCACTGACCAGCCCCGCCTGAGCCAGCCTTGGCCGGGTCTTGTACCATATAGGATAAGCCACGCTCAGGAGGCGCTCGACACTCACAGCCGCCAGGAAGAGGGAGGTGAGATAGATGGTGGTGAAGAAGAGGAAACCGGAGAGGGGGCAGAGGATGAAGGGCAGGGGCCAGCGCATCCCACTGGCCGCCTCCACCATGCGGAAGGGCAGGAAGAGCAGCAGCAGCAGGTCCGAGAGGGTCAGGTTGAGCAGGAGCACATCCACGGCCACTGGGCGGCGCCGGAGTTTACCCACAAAGATCACCATGGCCATCAGGTTGAGGGGCAGCCCCACCAGGAAGGCAAATAGGTACAAGGAGAAGTAGAGCCAGTGGTTTCCGGGGAAGAAGGACTCCATCAGGAGGTCAAATGGTGCAAGACAGAGACAGAGGTAGCAGTCTGGGCGGGGGTCTTCCTGTCCTGCTGCAGAGCATTTCACCCGTTAGCCAGGAACCTTGTCCCCAAGGCCACCCTGAACGGCCCCTCATGTTTTCCCCAGCAGAGTCAGCCCACCTGCCTTTCTCGTCCTACCCTGTCTCCTGCCATTCCCCAAGCACAGAAAGCACTCATGCACCCAGCCCCTCGGCCCCACGCTCACCTGCTTATTGGAGAACCCAAGCGCTCTGCCGTCCAGTACCTTGCCGGCTTCTGCAGACCAAGTGGTTGAGCTATTTATTTGCAGAAATGATAAAGACCTGGCAGTGCCCATTACGTCACTCACTGTGGAACGGCAGCACAAAAGATGCCTTGAGCTCTGTTACCAGGGTTGCATCAGTATGCAAAAAGAGCAAATTCCACAACCGTGTGCCTCACTCCTCTAGCTGCTCAGTGAGGATGCTCCAACCAGGCCCAAGCCAACTCTGACTTCTCCTCCCCTCTCCTCACTTGAATTTTGTCTGCTTCTCTAGAATGGCACTCTTCCAGTTTGCCTTGTAAGGGCAGGAGGCGTGATGTGGTGACAGAGAGCTGGGCTTTGGAGCTAGCTCTCTTTCCTGCTAACTTGCTGATTTGGGGCAACTGACTTCAATTCTCTGTGTCCCCTTTTATCATCTATAAGAGAGGGATAAATTGTGGTAAAAATCTCATAGATATTAATACATGTCAAATGCTTAGAACACAGCCTGGGACTGTCCCTGCTGTCAAGTAGTTCCTGACTTGACACTGGCTTTTCACTGGGATACAGATGGTAATAGTGGTTGTTGTGGCGATGACAGTAGCATCTACCTTAGTGACACATGATCTTACTCCTTTGGGCACCATAGTTTTATGCCTTACAGTCCTTTTACCTCACAACAGGGCAGTGACTTGCTCCAGATGAATTACCTTGGTTCAAACCCAAGTTCTGGCCAGCTTCCAAGGTATTTGTTCACTCAACTACTTAACGATTACAATGCAATAGCATTTCCCACCCACTAGAATAGTTATCAGCAAAAAGTTAGACAACGCCATGCCAGCCCCACCTCCTGGGTGCTCTGAGTCGGGACGACTGAGACTGGGTGTGGTGGCGTGCGCCTGTAATCCCAGCACACTGGAAGGCTGAAAACAGGAGAACCACTACGAGTCTGATCTACATAGTGAGACCCTGTATCCCCTGTTCTAAATTCATCTTTTACAAAAAGTCAGATAATACAGAGACAGTGAGAAGCTCCTAATTTCCTCTTCTCCCCCTCTGATGGTCAGATGGGGGTGTGTTGATCAACAAGTATCACATCCCCTTCTCCTGATTTCCTTTCACATTTGGTGCCCCCTAAGTATAGGCTGGGACAACTTGCCATGGTGTCCTCCTTGGTTACTTTGTGACTGCTCGTCTGGCTGGTGTGACAGGAGGGGTGGCTTGGCTGTGGCTGAGGTACCCTCCCCTTGCAGGGCAGACAGGCTGCTGCCTTCTCTAAAGAAGCAATGGGATGGGGCCCGGCAGGATGGCTTAGTGGTCTAAAGCACCTGCTTAGGAAAACTTGGGCAGCTGCAGGGACTACAGTTCGATCCCCAGCACCACATGCTGCCTCAGCCCTGCCCTCAGGGCAGGCTGAGCCAGCCATAAAAAATAAATAAACAAACAAACAAAAGTTCTCAAACAAGAAAAAATAAAATAAAATAAAAAATAAAAAAGCAATGGAAAACCACCCCAAGGCAGCAAAGATCTGGAAGGATCCAGACCTGTTATTAGCCTCTCCAACTTTCCCAAGCCCCAGGAAGCTCTCCTGAACATTCCCAAGGGTTTTGGCCTTGCTATTTTATTTTCTCACCATGTGACAGCTGTCAGCTGAATAGCCATATTTCATGACATCACCAGTACTGCCCCTGTGACAGCTGTGACTGTCCTCAATGCTCCATACCTGCTCTCGGAGAGATGTCTGCCTTGACTCTACTAAGCTTGAATTTGAACCAAATAGCAGAACTGAATTGGGACCAATCAGTACACTCCAATCAGAAAGCTTGTACATAGATCAGTTGGGACCAGCAGGCAGGCTCAGATTTAGAGCAGTCAAAGGCTAGAATCTGCTGGCTGGAATTTGGACCTGTCACAGGGCTGCATCGATATGATATAATGAGCCCTCCCCTCATACTTCTAAGATTGGCCTAGGAGGGTCGGTGAGATAGTTCAACATTCTAAAGTGCCTGCTTAGGCAAGCTTAGGCAACTGCAAGGACTGTGGTTCGATCCCTGGCACCACATACTGTGCCAGCCCCACCCCCAGGGCAGGCTGAGCCAGCCATAATACTAAAAAAAAAAATAAAAAATCATTATACAAAAAAAAAAAAAAAGATTGGCCTAGGAGGGCTTCCTCCTGGGCCTTGATTCCTCCATGCTGTACACGGGTCCTATTCAAATAAACCACTACACCAGTGAATCTACATATAATTTAGTTCTCAGAGGGTGTGGTCTTGAGAATTCTATCCCAAGTAGTGAGCACAGAGTGGTTGTTGTATATAATAATAATAATGGCCAGCAAGATGGCTCAGTCATCTAAAGCACCTGCTTGGGCAAGGTTAGGCAACCACAGGGACCGTGGTTTGATCCCTGACACCAGATGCTGTGCCAGCCCCACCCCAGGGCAGGTTGAGCTGGCCATTAAAAAAAAAAAAAAAAAAAAAGAACACTAGAAACGCAAAGGTTGTTAACACTGGCGAGCTCCAGAGACCAGGAGCTGACAGGGAGCAGGAACAGGCAACTGGCCAAGTTGGCAGGCAGCAGCTAGTGTTGCTGTTTAGAACTAACTGGAATCTACCAGCACCAAGGCTATGGGCCACCCTGTTTGCAGTAACACTAAGGGCTAAGGGCCCCTGGTGCTCAAAGCCTGTCACGCAGAGCTACCCCTCGCCGACTCATGCTTTCTACCCAAAGCAAGCAGAAGAACCCTTAAGTGATAGGTGACAGCCTCAAGTGTTGGTCAGGATGGGGAGCAATCAGAGGGCACGTTCATTGCCGTGAGAAGGCACAGCAGGGCAGCCACTGTGCAATGGGGTGGTGGTTTTTTAAAAAGTTAAACATAAATTGACCACGAGGCCCAAAGAGTTCGCTATAGATATTTACTTACAAGAAATGAAAACATACGTGCGTGCAAGGACTTTCTTGTCAGTGTTCATAACAGTATTAGTCACAGTAGCCAAAAAGAAGAAATATCATCATTAGCTAAAGAATGAGTAGACAAATGGGGCGCATCCATACAACGATATTCTATTTGACAATAAAACAGAGCTACCTATGCATACCACAGCAGGAGGGAACATTATGCTGAGTGAACCAAGCCCAGCATAAGGCCACAGCTTATATGATTCTGTTGATATGAGCTGTTCACAATGGGCCTATTTAGAGCCAGAGAGTAGATTAGTTGTTAGCCTGGGGGCTAGGGGCAGAAATGGAGATAAACTATAAACGAACGCAAGGTATATTCATGGATGGCGGACATTCTAAAACTTAGAGTATCTGTAAATTTACTAAAATCTGCTAAATCTAAATTTTATCTTATATACATTGTATCTCAGTTAAATTGTTAAAAGTGTAGCTGGTAACAAAATGTTTTTGTTGTCAAAAACAAAATGTTTTTGTTGTCATTATGAGCATAATGGAGTGGGGACAGGGTGGGAATATACTGACGTCATCAAAACCAAAGAGGCAAAGAGAATTAGAAAAGAATGCAGGTAGAGGGACTGGAGGGCCACAGCTTGACCTCCCAAAGGAACTGGCAAAAGGTCTAGGGCTCAAGTGGGGGAGAAGCTGAGGTGGACCCCACATGACTCCCCAGGCCCCAAGAAAAAGTGAGCTTCTTCCCTGAGTGGGAGAACACACAGGTGACCGGAGCAGTGACCCAGCATCCAGCAGGGGTCCCAGAGCTGTGGGAATAGAGAGTGATTCCTAGCATGGCAGGGACAAGCTGTGGGTCTACCCAACCTGGAGCAGGGGCCACACTTCTTTCTAGCTTCCACACTAGTTTTCTTAACCTCTCTGACCTGTTGCCTTATTTATGAAAATAGAAGTAATAGAACTTTTTATGGAGTGCCATTACAAGCATTCATTCCTTCAACAAACTTTAACCAAACACCTGCCCAGGAAGACCTCAAACTCAGTGATCCTTTGCCTCAGTCTTCCCAGAGCTGGGAATCCAGGTGTGTGCCACCATGCCTGGCCCACAGGGTAGAATTTAGTCAGTGTCAGACCCCTCTGCTGACGTCTACCCATTTGCACAGTGTCACCTGTCTAAACCATAGAGTTCTGTGAGCCACAGAACTGTTCTGTCTGCACAGGTATTAGCGAAGCTGTGGCAGGAGGACTATTTGAGTCCAAGAGTTTGAAAGCAGCCTGGACAGCACAGTGAGACATTGTCTTGCAAAACAAAACAAAACAAACAAACAAAAAGATGGGAGACCATGGGGCTAAGATGAAATAAGAGAATACTCGTTGCAATGCGCTCAGCACGGTACTTGTGACTTATCAGGGGCTCCACAGCTGTTTGCAGCCTCCCCCGGGGAAGGTTAGCGTGTCAGCTTCCTGCTTTCAGCGCAAATGCTGCCCCCTTGTGAGTTCAAAATGATATGACAGCCTGATGATCTTGCCTCAGGACTCCGGAAATTAAAATGTTCTTTACAATAAGTGTATCCACGGAGCGGCAACCCTCCAGAGGAGAGGCAAGCTTTTCTCCTCCATAGTGTGAGCAGGAGGCCTGCCCATAGTTCACCAGCAGACCGGCAGTCAGGACTCGAGCCCACGACTAGGCTGAAGAGGTACCTCACTGCACCCAGCTCTGGCCCTCACTCTGGATGGTGACGCTGCCTCTCCAGGCTCAGCTCTTCTCTGGAATGGTTCTGGGCCTTGCGGTTCTGGCAGAGGCCTAGAGAAGCAACCAGGCTTTGCTCATGCCCTTCCTGCCGGCAGGGGCTGCTACTTCTGGGATGGTCCTCCTTGCATTCTTGCAGCATTCAGCGTACCCCGGCCGGGATCTGTTCCCAAGTAGCCGGTCACCAGCGGATTGAGTACCACACTCCAGGCCCCTGTGATGAGCCCCAACTTCCTCCAGGAGCCTCCTATGCCGGGGTTCAGGAAGCCAGCCACGTTGGAAACATTGTAGGGTCCCAGGCACAAAAGCAGCGTGAGCAGAGCTCCGCCCGCTACCCAGGCTGCCCTTACCTTCCGCCTGTGGCTCAGGCCTGAGTGGACCAGAGCCCGGAGGCAGCCCACGTAGCAGAAGGCCGTGATGATCAAGGGCACAAAGTAGAGCAGCAGAGAGAAACTGAGGCGGGCGGGGCCGGCGGAAGTGGGGTCCCAGGCCTCCAGGCACACAGGAGAGCCATTAACCGGTTGGTCGATGCCCAGCGAGGTGGTACTATTGTGTAGCCAACCTCCCGGAGCCTCTAATATGAGAACTACTCCCAGGTGACAGAGGACCAGGACCCAGATGGCCACACACACCCCCCAGGAATAGCGTGGCCTCCGGAGGGCTTGGTAGCCCAGGGGGAAAGCGGCCCCCAGGTAGCGCCCAGCGCTCAGAGCAGCCAGGAAGACACCACCTGCGTAGAGTGGGGCGAAGTGGGCCAGGGCAAAGATTGGGCAGAGCGCAGCCGGGAGAGGCCACGTCCCCCAGGCCAGGGCCTCCACCGCCTTCAGGGGCAGAGAGATGGCCAGCAGGAGGTCAGAGCAGCCCAGGTGGAGCGTGTAGACCAAGCTGGGGGTGAGGCGGAGACGCGCGTGGGCGGCTGCACCCCGGATGGCCAGCACGTTGAGCGGGAAGCCCAGCGCGAAGGCTGCCACGTAGAAGGCAAAGCAGAGCTGCGGAGGCAAGTCCATGGGGCTGAGGGCGGTGGCCACCACTGCTCCGGCAAGCGCCCCGTGCTCCCTGTTCTCAGACTGCCAGCTGGGGCAGGAGGAGGTCCTGGAATCCCACGCTGGCTTCCCCACGGCCTGGATGTCAGTAGCCAGAAGGAAGCCGAGGCCCGCAGCAGGAGGTGGTAGGGGCTGGATCAGGAGCAAGGACTCCTAGCCTTTGGTCCTTGGCCCGTCTTTGCACCATGTGACCTCGTATGAGAAACGGAGCAGTTTTGGTGTAATGAGGAAAGACAGAATGTAGATGTGCTGTCCCAGAAGAGGGACGACGTCTGATTCCTGAGACTCTGAGGAGAGAGGAGGGAGAACTGAGGGCTGGGTTGGTGGAGGGCATGGGGCATGGGGTGAGAGCCCCAAGCCCACTCCCTCCCCCATTCCCCATCAAGAAGAGTTGCTCCTCGCCATGTAGAACATGAGGGGACCCATATCTCAGAAGAGGAGAAGTCAGAGTTTGGGCACAATACAAGATATACCAGGCAGAGGGGTAGGCAAAGGGGGTCCCAGAGGAGAGTCCAGGGGTAAACCAGATCGCCTCAGTGTCCTAGGGTACAAGCTGAGATCTCAGGAGTCACCCAGGGTGCAAAGACCTGGGAGTCTGGGGGATAGCTGTTGGCAAAGAGAGGACCCACAGAAAGAGGGACTCACCTCCTGGTGCTGCCAGATGTTTCTGAGGCTTAGAAGTCCCCTCACTCAGCTGTCAGAGGATGCCCAGAATGGGCAGTGAGCTGGAAGGAAGGGAAGGGCGGGGTGGCAGAGCCATTAGCGGAGGCACTAGCAGCTTGGCTGAGCAGTTAATGGGGCATCCCAGGCTGGAACTGAGCCTGGGCTGCAGGATGTGGCAGGGAGGGTATCCAGAAAGATGCTGGGTCATGGGGGGCGGGGGGGGGTGCAGGTAGGAATGGGGCTTCATTTGGTTAGATGGGCTGTATGCAGTTAGTGCCTTGAGGATTTATGGGGCACAGTCAGACCACACCTCTGTGCCCTGTCCATTCAGTCCCACCCTGGGGACCGCGTCGCCCCTACTGCTAGGCAAAGGCATGAGCAGATCCCAGCCTTGCTGTCAGCTCACACCTCAGTAGCCTCGTTTTCCTGCGACTTCAGCCATCCAAGCCATCATCGTTACCAATGGAAAAGTGAGTTAATGATAGAATCTGTCCAAGGGAGAGCTTGCACAGGCTGCAGTTGCCCTTTCCCCAAGACAGGGCCCCTCCACTTCCCTCTCCTCTCCCTTCTGGTTCCGGAATAGTGGTTTCCGACCTCTGCAGGGTTGGCAGAAGGCGGGGGAAGAAAGCGGAAAGGGCCGAGTCAGAATCTTGGGCTTGGCCTTGGAGCATCCACCCATCCTGTCTGAGGGGCGTGGATGTCTACGTTGATTGTTCCCTGGGCTTTGGGGTGAGGACCTTGAGATGTGCTCTGTGGGGACAGGCAAAGCCTTTGGTAGGGTGCTTATCTCATTGCTGTCAGCGCTGGGAATCCAGCCGGCACTTGTCTCCCCATGGGGGTCATCTTGTCTTTCTACAAAGACTTCCTAAGCAAAATGTAAGATTCTCTCCCCACCCCCCTCATGGCCCATGAAAGTTCTCTGTCTCCAAGATTCTCTCTCTCTGACTCTGCCTGTGTCTGTCTCTATCTCTGTCTCTGCCTCTCTGCCACCTCAAAGTGCCATGACAGTCCTTCAGCTTCAGATTTCTTAGAGGCACATGTTGGTCACCAGAGTACTCGGCCCCTTCCAAATCCACTCCTGTCCCCAGGCTGCATGCAGTGTGGTCTTCAGTGTGGCAACAACTTCCTCCCAAGAAAGTATCAAACTTTCTCCTCAGACCTCCAGGTCATAAGATTGACCTCACTGTGAACAGGTAAGTACTTCATGCCTGCTGTTATTTTGTCTTGGGGAACATTGAGAAACAGGGCCCAGAAAAGGATCAGAGGGCCACATTACCTCCATGACACTAGCTGAGTGAAAGCAGAGCTCAAGGGAGACAATGAGCCTTCCAGATGTCTGCTTTGGTCCTACCATGCGCAGTTCAGTTCCTGTCCAGTGACACGGGCTCAGAGGGCCTTCATAATCCTTCTATCTGAACCCACCTCCTTGCCCTGTGTTCATCCATGTTATGCTCATTCAAATCGCCTGTGGCTCTTTGCCACGATGTTTGCCAGCCTCTCTGCTAGGACAGTGGCCTAAAGAGAGCAAAGATCTTGGTTCAATTTGCCCATGCCTGGTGCACAGTAGTTGCTCTGGGCCCTGGAGGATAGTGGGAGATCTCTAGCACAGGGTAATGGGTGGAAGCCGCCTGTGTTCTCAAATCCTGGGCCTCCGAGCTTCCTGGCCACCTGCTCTTCACGCCTCAGCAATGTCTGTTGACAGCCACATCTCATGGTCAATGGCTCATAAAGTCAGTTTATGTCAGCAGCTGGGCTCCAGGACAGGATGGGAAGGTACCCAATGGTTGCCAGGAGCCTGAGCCAGGGTTCATCAGAGCTTCCTTCGGCTCCTTCCAGGGCCTCCTGTGAACCTTTGTGAACCCTGGACTATACCAGAAACCTCCCAGAATGGTTCTGAGTCCTATCATTCTCGTCCCCTAACAACAGACTCTGAATAAGATGCATTGATGAGTGCTCAGTAAATGTCTGTCCTTATAAAATAAATGGATGATTGAATAGCACTGGGGTTCATTTTTAGGTACACAAACCCCAAACTTCCTTCTCTCATCCAAATACTTTTCAAAGTCCTGCCATACTAATGGTGCTCACGGGAACTCAAAGTAGGAGCAAAGTGGATTGATTGATGGTAAACGCAGAGGACCCTTCTGCCGTCATTCTAAGAATTGCCATTCTAGGACCAAGCGGAGATGGACAGGACGAGCAGGAAAGGAAGTCCTGGCCCTTCTGGGGAACCGATGTGTGTTGGTGCTCATCGCCTGGAGGGTTTGTTAAGCCTACATCTCTGTCCTGTGAGTAAAGGGGGGCCCTAGCCCCTCAGCTGGGCAGGGGAATGAGTAGAGAGAGTTTAACCTGGGCCAAGGAGGGGACTATGAGCATCCACGTCTAATCAGTGAATACAACGGCGAACTGGGAAGAAAGTGACAGTGTGTGACATGACAGCCATCAGGTTTTCTGGGCAAGTGGCTTTTGAGTTTTTTTGCAGCTGTGAATGTGAAAGAATTTGGTACGTCCCCTTTTTAGAATAACTGTGAATACTAAATTGGCTTCCTTTTTTTTCATAGGCTTTTTTTTTTTTTTTTTTTTTTTGTCTCTTTGAGACAGGGTCTCGCTATGCAGTTGAGGCTGGCCTTGAGCTCACTTTTGTAGCCCAGGCTGGTCTCGAACTCACACCAATCCTCCTGCCTCAGCCTCCCAAGTGCTGGGATTACAGGCGTGAGCCACCACGCCCGGCTTATAGGCTTTATGAAATATAAGTAAAAGTAGGACTTTTTTTTGACTTTTACTTCAGGCTTCTGTAGTAGACTTTTGGTAATGTGCTCAGTATATGTAAGATCAGACCAAACGTCCTGTACTTTCTCATAAAATAAAAGAGGGCTGGGGATGTAGGTTACTGCCAAGGACCTGGGTTCAGTCCCCATTAGCCAAAGAGTAAAACCAAAAGTCTTGAGCCGCCTGCACGCTGTGGAGTGGCGTCTTCACATTATAGGGGGAGAACCTAAAGCTCTGGTGTGTTAGTAAAAGCCGAACAAGGTGCCGCAGCTGGTTAAGTGGAAGAACCAAGATACAAGCTCATGCCGCTTCAGTTGCAAAGCCGGGCAACACGGCCGCAGATCCTTCAGCCTGCTGACTGGATCACAAAACAGCCACAACTCCCTTTCCTCCGGTCATCTCCGTCTCCCTGACGCCGCTCTGACTCCACCAACAGGAAAGAATTTGCTAATTCTGAGAAGTGACACCTGTGCCATTTTTATTGTGCAGCGCTTTGTCGGCAGTGTGTGTCCTCATCCATACATCTGCTCAGCCTCCGGGACCTGAGGGCAGGACTGTTGAGGCGTCATCCTCTCTGCGGCAGCCTCGCTTGCTGGCAGTCATATTTCTTGAGGACAAGTCAACGGGGGACAGTGCCTCTTGCTGCCTCATTTCTGTCCTTCCTCGGGATTCCCCAAGGGGCAGAAATTGAGCTTACAATCCGTGAGTGGGGGGAAGGGAAGGGAAGAAGAAAACTTAGTGAGATGTGGGCACCAGGAGGGACTCAGGAAGCTGGGGCAGGGAGTGGAAGTGGGTAGGTGGTGGCAGTCAGCTGGGGCTGGAGGCTGTACAGCAGAGAGTGGGTGTGTAGGTGAGTTCCAGGTGAGAAAGAGAGGGAGAAGGGCAGGGACAGGCTTGCAGAGGGTGGGGGTCATCAGTGCTCAGTGGGAGGTCGGGCTCTGGGCCAGCCCAAGTTCTCCACAGTGACTGGGGTGGGGTGGGTGGTGAGTGAGCAGCAGCTGGGGCGGCTGGGACTTCACGGCTCCATCAGCCTCAGACATCTTCACCACAGCTGGCTCCAGCATCAGTGTTTGAGGGCCACATACTCCACATCTTCATGCGCCTGGGCCCGTTCCGCAGCACCAAACCTCACCAGCTCTGAGTAATGGATCCCCTCGTCCTCTGGAAGATCCGGCACCACATTCTCGTAGTCACCCTGAGAAGGCCACAGTGTGATGAGCCTCCCCTCACCCGCCAAGCTCCCACCCTCAGGCTCCAGAGGTTCCCTCTCCTCTGGCCTAGGGAGCCCAGACCAAGCGGAGCCATCTTATCCAGACCCTGGCAGCACTTGGCCCCTCAGAAACAGAGGCATCTGCTCTGGATTGGCCACAGCTCTGCCTGAGCAACTGCTATGATTCAAACGTGTTCCCTATGGGGGAAAATTAATCCCCAACTTTATCTGTTGATGGCATTTGGAAGAAGAACACATGAGAAGTGATGGGGTTGGTAGGTTAGCTGATTAATAGGCAAATGGAGAGAAGAGCCATGCTAACAAATTGAGCTCTGGAGTAGGCATGGTGGTACACAGCTGTAGCCCCTGCACTTCAGGAGGCCAAGGCAGGAGGATCACAGGTTTGGGATTCTCATGGGTAGCTTAGCAATTTAGCAAGAACTTGTGTCAAAAAAAAAAAAAAAAGAATCTGTTTTAAGGGCTGGGGAAGTAGCTCAGTGAAAAAGCCCTGCATACAATCCTTAATACTATAAGTAAGTAGATGGATAGATATAGATATAGATAGATAGATAGATAGATAGATAGATAGATAGATAGATAGATAGAGATCTCCCTCATACCCTTGTTCCACCTCAAGACTCCATAGAGTCCCCATCAGGAAGAAATTCCTACCAGATGCAACCCCTTATTCTTGGCTATAAGAACCATGAGCCTCTTCACTTTATAAATGATCCAGTCTCAGGTATTTAGTTACAGCAACAAAGACTAACACAGCAGCCCTCTCCAGGTGACAACCCGACCTGAGTCGCCATGGATACCTGCTCGAGCCCTTCTACGTGGGGCTCCCAGCCGAGACCAGCTCCAGGTCTGCCCACCCCTGCAGCCCTGCCTGCTTACCACATGTTTCTGCACCACAGAGTATGTGACTGCGTCATCATTATGTGGGGAAGGTGTCTGCCTGTCAGAGGTCCTGGGATCTCTGAGCAAGAGAGCAAATAAATGGCTGTAAGTGGAACCTTTCCTGGGAACTTCTTTCAGCTGACCCCGTCAGGGCCCCAGCAAGACCCCAGCCCCCAGAACTCATGGGAAATCGACTCCGTGTCTGAGGTGCCCAGTGCTCACAGTAAGGGCTGGTGAGAGGCCAAGGCCAACTCCAGACACATGTGGCCCTGTCTTGAGGAGGAAACAGCCCCCCCTCTTGTGACTGTCCCCTCATCCCCCAGTGTTATCATGAGTGCCCGGCTGTGTCTGGCAGGCAGGACAGGAGCTTTCCTCTCCCACATCCCTTCCGGGGTGCCGCCCTCCAGCTCCTCAATACCCAGATCTCGGTGCATCTGTCTCAGGAAAGTGCAAGGCGGCGTAGCTGATACTGTCTTCTACTACCGGATTATAGCACCCCAGGGTGTGGGGGCTTTCTGAGAGGGGCGCCCTTCTAACCTGGAAGAGAGACAGAGATGGGCTCTGACTCTGTCCTCACCAGCTTCCAACGCCCTAGAGGACTTTTTATCCCCTTCTTCACTCAGGGTCCCCAAGGACTCTCCTTCTTTTCTACCTTTTTATTCCGCACAAAGAAGCTTTGATTACTGGAAGTCTCCTGAAGCCCCTGCTGGCTCTGTGCCCTCTTCCTGCTAAAAAGCAAAGGTTCTGTCAATTCAGGGAACAGGAAGAGGGGCACGCAGATCCTGCGGGGAGGAGTTTGGGGATGCACCCAGGGAGGGCAGGGAGAGAGCTCACTGTTGATGGAACTTCAGTCCCCAGATGGCCAGGATGATGATGCCCAGGCAGGACCCGATCCCTATGGCCGCCCGCCTGCCAAGGGTCTCTGGGCTGTCTGGTGGGGAAAGGAAGTGACACAGTCACTCTGCTGTGTGGCACTGGCCTGGAACACATGGTCCAGGTCTCCAGTCCTGACCTTCACGTCTTCTCCCGCCAGCCTGGGGTGGGGATGCCGCAAAAGAGAGAGAAGCAGCCCCAGTCCTCAGGAGCTCCTCATCGGAGGAAGGCCTACATCTTTCCTCAGAGCAGGAGCCCACACAGAGCTGTTACTTCCCACCCCATAAACAGGTTCAGCCATCAGGGTAGTTTGACCAGACCAGTAGAACCTAAAATGCTCCCCACCTTGGACCCAGAAATTCCAGGAGGGGACATAGCCTACACCTGTCCTTGCAGAGGTTCCCAGAGCAAAAGTCACACACTTCAGCCTTCAGGAGGGCACAGGAGAGGTGGGGCAGGCAGCACTCATGCAGGGCACACAGAGAAGCCCTGAGAAGGAGGCGGAGCTCTGGAACCTGAGAAGGTGAGTCCCAGGCACAGTTTGCCGCAGTGCCCAGGGCACTTCCCAAGAGCATGCTCAGGATCCTCTCCTCCAGCCTGCTTTTCACTAGCCATGCAGGGTGACGCCCTAGCCCTAGGGCCATGATGGCGGCCATGCACCTGAGAAAGCACCATCACCTCTAGCCACCCTATATGCACAGAACAGTCTCCAAGACTTCGGATTACAGGTGAAAAAGAGAAGCCCAGGGTTCTGCTACCACTTGGAAAGTAAAGAAGGAGGGGTTGATGTCGATCCGTGCAGGCTCATGGAGCGTGTGTGAGGAATGTGTCCCTGTGCAGAGAGCTCCCAAGTTGCTCCCAAGGGAGGGGACTCAAGTTCTCAGGGTCAAGAGTGAGAGAGTCTGTCTGTCTGTCTGTCTGTCTGTCTGTTTACCTTATTGAGCTTGAAATTTGTTTTTACCATGTACTTGTATTATCTTACTTTAAAACTCTAAAAATAGCCGGGCGTGGTGGCTCACGCCTGTAATCCCAGCACTTGGGAGGCTGAGGCAGGAGGATCGCTGCGAGTTCGAGACCAGCCTGGGCTACAAAAGTGAGCTCAAAGCCAGCCTGAACTGCACAGTGAGACCCTGTCTCAAAAAGCCAAAAAAAAAAAAAAAAATTAAAAAAAAAAATAAAACTCTAAAAATAAAAAAGGAGCTGAGAGACAGACAGACAGACAGACAGATAGACAGACAGACAGACAGACAGAGAGACTGAGAGAGAACTCGAGATATGTGGAAAGTAGGCACAGCCTGAATAGGAATTCTACACACAAAGGACACCCAAGTACTTGGGTATAGACAGACAAAGAGAAAGACCCATGGGGCAGGAAATGGGGAGTGCTTTAGAGATATGGGGAAGGCAGAGAGAAAGGAGGTGCACCATGGAGACTATGTCCAGCAGGCCCATCTTTGGGCAGAAGCTGAAGGCATAGCCAGGAGAGGACACTGAAAAGAAGGGAGGGGCTCACAGTAGACAGTGAGGGTGCTGGGAGGGGACTCTCCCGTGCCCAGCCAGTTGGACGCCTGGCACCAGTAGGAGCCTGAGTGTTTGATCTGCAGAAGCTCCAGCCTCAGCGTCTGAGCATAGTACTGGAGGTCTTGGTTATTCCAGTCAAACCATCTGTAGTGCGACACTGGGGGGTTGGCATCGCTCTCGCAAGTCAGAGCCACCTTCCTCCCCTCCATCACGCTGTCTGCTGGGCTGAAGGACACACGCAGCCTCCGAGGTGCATCTGCAAGGGAAACTGAGTCAGAGCCTGTGCAGCCGCTCACCCACTCCTCTCCAGTCCCTGCCACTCACACAGCACTCGGAGCTTCCAGGTCTCCGATGTGCTCTGTCCTATGGAGTTATTGATCGAACAGCTATAATTTCCAGCATCTTCTGGGGATATGGCGCTAAAAATGAGTTCTTTTCCTTCTTTGAGAAGACTTCCATTTTTCTTCCAGATGAAGTGGACATCTTTGGGGTTGCTTTGTGAGAAGTCACAGTGCAGGAGGACCTGGTTCCCAGCTCGAATCTCTGAACTGGGTTTGATCTGCAGAATCTTCACATCTCTGGGGGCATCTGCAAGGCAGGATCTAGGCTGAAGTCTCCTGTCTCTTCCCATCTTGGGACTGACCCCAGCATTTCCTGTGCCCTTGTCCCAGGGTCTGGCTCTTGCCCCTCAATTTTCTGTTGATAATGGTAGGCAGGGCTCCCACTCCTTACCCTTTCAGTCCCCAGAGTCCCGGGGGGCCACCTCCCAGGTTTCCTTCCCTGTCACTCACACTGGACACCGAGGTCAATGGGAGGTGACTCTGAACACCACTGGTTGCAGGCTTTGCAGGTGATAGGTGGAGTGTTCCAGGCAACCTTGTAAACCCACAGCTCTTCAGTGGATGCCTCATCCCAGAGGTCTCCGTGTTTCCAGTTATAACGAGTAACATCCGGGTTACTGGAGTGGTATCTACAAAACAGCTTCACGATGTCTCCTTCTCGAATCAGGCCAGCATGCTGAGTCACCACAGTCACCTCCTTGGGGGCATCTGGGAGTAGACCAGAGAAGCAAGTGAACCCCACCACCAGCTGCCATAACACCTTTGCTTCAGGCTTCCTCTTCTCCCTCCCTGTCTCCCTACAGTACAAAGTTCCTAATTGGTCCAAGGAGGACTCCTGTGTCCCTCCTGCATCTGTGCACATGGAATGCTTCCCTGGACATCTGCCTTGCTGTGGTTTGAGAGAATGTGATAGATCAGTTAGGACCACAGCTGTTGCGATGCCTCACAGCGCACACCTGTAATACCAGAACTCAGGCGGTGGACACAAGAGGATCACTGCAAGCTCAAGGCCAACCTGTGCTACAAAATGAGTTCAAGGTCAGTCTGAACTACCCAGTGAGACCCTGTCTCAAAAAGAAAAGAGCACAGCTATGGCCCAGTGCAGTGGTTCAGCTACTTCAAAGGCTGAGCAGGAGGATCTCAAGTTCAAGGTTAGCTGAGGGAACTTGTAGAGATTCTATCTCAAAGTAAAAAATAAAAAAGGCTGGAGATGGAGGTCAGCAACAGAGCACTTGCCTAGAATTTCTGAAGCCCTGGGTTCAATCTCCAATACTAGAGGATTAAAAAAAGGCAAAAAAAAAAAAAAAAAAAAATTAGCTCTGGCACTAGACCCTACTTCTTATGGCTATAAGACCATGGCGTTTGGACACTTGTCTACTAAATGGGTTCCTGAGAGGGCCAATTCTCCCAAGGCTGAGCTAAGGTAATGCCCTTAGAGTGGAATGTGGGTGTGTGGAAAGCACTCGATCAACAGTACTTCTGCTGCTACTGTCCTAAATCCCACTACATGGACCTAAAAAGTTGGGGTACCCCTGGCCACACATGATATTTCAGGATCCAGAGATCAAACCTATAAATTCTTTTTGTCCTGGGTTCAACTCAGTGACAAAATTCAGGTTGAGGTAGTGACACAGACCTGGAACCCCAGCACTACTATGAGAAGCTGAGGCAGGAGGATTGCAAGTCAAGTTCAGCTTGGGCAACTTAGTGAGCCCTTGTGTCAAAATAAAGGCACTAGGATGGCCCTAGGTTCAATCCCCGGTAATGAAAAGAAAGGAAGAAGAAGAACAACAACAACAACAAAAAAAAAAAAAGATTCACAGTGCAGGAGAGATCTGACAGTGAAAAGGTAATTTGACCCAGTAAAGAGGTAATTTGACAATAAGAGACATTTGATCCAGTTGTCCTCAGGGACAACTTCCTTAACTTTCAGATTTTCAGAACCACTGCCTGGTGACCCCATGTTTCCAAATTCCTCAGGGAGAGCTGGCCAAATAGCTCAGGGAATTAAAGCACTTGCAAGCAGGCACAGGGGCCTGGGGTTCAATGAGGCCCAGGCCCCACCCCCGGGGCCCACTGAGATGGCAACTGAGACTGGGCGTGGTGGTGCACACTGTAATCTCAGCTATTGGGAGGCTATAAACAGGACGATCACTACGAGTCCAATCTAATAACGAGACCCTAACATCCTGTAGGCCCTTTCCAAAAAAAAAATTCCTCAGGGAGACCTGACATCAATATTCATTCATTCATTCATTCAACAAACATTTACTAAGGGTAGAGGCCCTGGTTTAGGTACTAGGAATGCAATTATGAGCAACAAAGCCCGGAGACGGTTATATGTCAAGAGTGCCTGGCTTCTGTCTGCTTTTTTATTCTGGGAACCCAAGAATCCCCTGTACCCTGTCTTCTGCCCTCCTTCCCCTATTTCCCTGCTCTCTCCCAGGGAGCCAGAGGGCCTGTGACTGCTCACACTGGACATCCAGCTCCACACCCTGGCCACTCTGCCCATGGCCGTAAATGTTCTCTGCCGAGCAGGAATAATTCCCAGCATTCTCAAGGCGAACTTTGGAAATGTAGACTTTCTCTTCTGTTTTTTCCGGCATTTTGTTCCCATTGTGATGCCAGGTGTAATTTTTGGCCGGAGGATTGGCCGATGAGACACAAAGCAGCTCTACTGCTCCTCCCTCGGTGACAGGTAATGGGTGAATATGAACTGTGGAAGGTTCTGGCGCATCTGGAAGAAGGGGCAGAGGCAAATGGGGAAGTAAGGACAGCACTCTGGGGAGCAGCCGCGGCAGCCCTTGCTGTGGCCCCTCGTGGGCCCCGCTAACCTCCCCTGCCAGGTCCAAGGAGGCTCACACCGCACTTGAAGATTCACTTCTTTTGACTTCCCCACGCCTAGGTCGTTGGAGGCCTGACAGAGATAAGTCCCTTGTGATTCCCTGGTCACTCTGGGCAGAACTAGGGTGGGCTGCTGCTCCTCCATGTGGACGCCATCCTTGAGCCAGGACAAAGTCTTGTGCCCTGGGTTGCTGCTGGTGACCTGGCACGTCATGTTCACAGACTCCCCCTTCATGACAACGGCTTCTCTGGGATAGACCTCGATGTTCAACTTGGGAAGGTCTGCAGGAACAGAGGGGCAGTCGGGGAGGGGACAGGGCTCTCTCGGGGTGGGAGGTGCCGAGCAGTGGCCACGCTCTTATTCTGACAAAGCAGTGGCCTGCAGCTGTGGTTCCCTTGTCGACCCAGGAGACTGTCCCAGCTTCCACTCACCTCTCCTTTTCCCTGCCCCCTACCGTCTGGTCTCTACCAGCACACAGCTGGATTCCTAACACTGCCCTCAGGTGTCACTCCCTGCTTGAAGTCACTCGATGGATTCCACACAGGACGGAAATCCAAAGCCCATCCTGCAGCTCAGGGGACCTAAGGTCCTGCCTCCTCCACCTCCTCAAAGGCAGTGAACTCCAACCTCTCTGACCTTCTAGCCATATTGCTGCCAACCAAGCCTCATCCCCAAGGCCTTAGTATTTGCACTTTTTTTTTTTTTTTTTAAGTACTAGGGTCGAACCCAGAGCTTTACACTGAACTTCATCCCCCCCCTTTTTTTTTTTTTTTTTTTTTAATCATAGTCTTTTTTATTCTGGGATTTACAGAAGAATTCCACAAGTTGCAAGTAAGAAAATTAAACACTTAAGTTCCTTAAGACATCCTCCACCCTTTAAAAGAAAAAAAAATTTTTTTTTTTAATTTTGAGACAAGATTTGGCTAAGTTGCTAAATTACCAAGCCTGGCTTAAAAGAGCAGTCCTCGTGCCTCAGCCTCCCAGATTGCTGGGATTACAGGTGCATGCTTGGGCTTTCCTCTTCCTGAAATGCTCTTCTCCTGACCTAGTCTTGCCCATCTTTCAATCAGCCTAAGCGCTTGCCTTCTTCAGAAAAGTTTCCAGCCATCATCCTCCCCCTTGCCCGCACCCTGATGTATTTTTTTCTCAATATACATGCCATCAGCTGTGATCATGCTCAGTATTTCTCTGTGAATCTTTCTGAAGCTTGTTTGCCTTCCTACAATGCTAGCTTCTCCGAGAACAAGCCACTGGCTCACTGCTCTACCCTTCTCCCAGCTGGCAGCCACAGGAAAGTCTGGTGCTTGGTAGATCAGTAGTAAATATTTACTTAATGGAAAAGAATGAATTTATGAATGGATGAATGAATGAATGGATGAATGAATGAATGGATGAATGAATGAATGAATGATGAATGAGTTACAAAATAATGACGTGAAAAAATCTCTCCTCCAGGGGCTGGGGAGATAGCGCAGTAGAACAAGTGCTTACTTGGAAAATGCAGGGTCCTGAGTTCAATCCCCGGTACCGGGGAGAAAAAAAAAAAAGGAGTCTATGTGTTTAGCCGGGCGTGGTGGCGCACGCCTGTAATCCCAGCACTCGGGAGGCTGAGGCAGGAGGATCGGTGCAAGTTCGAGACCAGCCTGGGCTACAAAAGTGAGCTCAGAGCCAGCCTGAACTGCATAGTGAGACCCTGTCTCAAAAAGACAAAAAAAAAAAAAAAAAAAAAATCTCTCCTCCAGGGGAAGCAAAGAAATCTGACTGGATGATCCCCTAAGCATGTTGTGGCTGGAGAAGAGACTGCTTCACTCTGCTGGGCCAAAGCAGAGACAAAATGAATCTGTGTCCTCCATTGCCAAGGCTGACAAGGGGGACAGAGGAAGAGCGTGGGTCATTCCCTTTGGTGACGAACCATAGGCTGATCACACACCCCTATCCTCTTACCCTTGGTGGGACCCAATGACTGACTGGGGAGAAGGTGACAGTTAGGGGAGCATCAGGGAGACTCACGCTTCACATCCAGCTCCACCTTATTTTCAGAGAGCACTTTGGAAGAATGCAGGACCTGACATATTAGGTTCTTCTTGTCATAAGTCCACTGGGGATGGAACTGGAGCTTGCTCTCGGTGGAGACCTTCTCAGTGGTAAGGGAGATGGAGTTTTTAAAGGAAGGGAAGGTCAAGCTGAGCTCTTCCAGGAACCAATGAAACTGGATGTCATACTCAAAGCAGGCAAAATCCAGCAAGCAAGTGGCAGTAACTAACTGGAATTCCTGTATTCTTGAAGAGAGCAAGAGTCGAGGTGGAGGAGGAGTTTCTGCAAAAGAGCAGGGGAAATGCTGGGGGCTTGGGAAGTTAGGGACCCGGGGACACACTAGCTGTTCACCTGCCTCAAACAGTCCTTGCAGGAATCCCTTGCCGGCTCACCCACCTCCTTATCAGCCAAAAATATGTTCTGGGAGCCCCTGGGGATGCTAAGTGTCTCTGCAGAAGTGAACTTTATTTCCACTCCCTGATGATTGCTTTCTCAATGGTTTCGAGATCATTCTTCCCCCCACCCTGAATTTGGCCCATTTAGTTCAACATGCATTTCTTAGCTTTGATGACACATTCGTACCTGCATATCAACCTCAGTTTTGGAAACCCCCAAACATATTTCCCCTTAGTAGGGTGGACTGTGAGCTATGCATCCTGCTTGCCCTGGGGCTGGACCACCCTCCAGACCACAGGACTGAGATGGAGTTTTTACCAAACACAGGGTTGCTTAGCACTGACCATTGGAGAAACAGGCCATGAGGTAGAGTGACCAGGTTCTGTAGTGCCTAAGTCCTGGCCTTGTCTGATAACTCACCTCCCTGCCCCGGAGTCATCTAGCATGAGGGGCTGATTAGAACTGGTCAACCACACTAACGCATCCGGGGCTTTTGCTTTAAAATCTGGGTTTCTATTCTCTCTTGAAAAATCAGAAGATCTAACAAGCTGGAACCCAGACTTCAGAATGGAAAAAAGATGAGAGCCAATGGGGTGCCTGAGGTGGGCCAAGTGCTCCAGCCACAGCTGACCAGAGCCCAGTCTTGTGCTGCCCCTGTCACTTGCTTCCCAGCCTAACCTCTGCCAAAACTCAGTTTGTGACCCGTGTCCCAGGAGTCACATGTTCCCCACCTCCCTGCTTGCCCTCTGCTGAGTCAGAGCATCCCTATGCCCAGGTCTTACTGGAGACATTGAGGGGCAGGCGCTCTATCCATTTGTCTTCCTTTTCCTCTTTATTCTGTTTGTTCTTTTTCCACGTCACCCTCATACCCAGCTCGCCACTGTCGTTGACGAACACTGGATTGATGCTCAGAGTACAGTTTTCTCCTGTCTTTTTCACTCTGTTCTGATGTGAGAAGATCTCTTGTGACCCTATCTTCTTATAGAGAAGAGTCCCATTGAAGTCTCTGATGTCTTCGTTGTACTCGGGATTGAGGTACAGTGTGAAGTTATCCAGGAGCTGCTGATCCTGTTCATTTTTGAATGTGCAGGGAATCCAGACGCAAGCCCCATCCCAGGCATAGATAGCTTTGGGGTGTTCAAATTTCCAGGAAGCTGAGTCACTGAAAGTGAAGTATGCTGAAACCCATAAGAGTGATCAGAAAGCATTACTGAGGGGCTGTGGAAAGCTTTCAAAGGAATAAGAGATCCTCCGTGCAGACAGAGGGGCGGAGGCCGCACGTGGGGAGAATGAGGCGAGATGGACAGCACAGCTCTCTCTCCGTGTGCACACTGCCTGCCCTCACCCCGCACACACTCCACTCCTCGGGCCCAGATCTGCCCTCCTCTTGCCTGCCCTCTGACACCCCAGAACCCAGATACCTGCCTGGCCACAGGAGTAGCAGGAGCCTGGAGCTCAGGAGATGCATGCTGCGCTGTCTGGCAGGAGTCTGAGCGGGAAAGAGTTCATCTTTCAGCCATCCGGTCATTGACTTCTTGCCCCCTCATGGAGCTCTGAGCCCTTTCTCCGGACTTTAGGGGCTACATCTGGTTACACTATAGGATGTGTAACCGGGGGTCCCTTTCCTGGGTTGGCGAACTTGTTCTTCAGGGCAAGAGCTGCCTTCCCTCTTTGTTCCTTCCTCCTTCTCTCTCCTGCTCCCATCCATTCACTCATCCACCTATTGTCCTCTGAGCTTCCTGCCCAGCCCTCAGTCTCAGGAGCACCTGGCCACTGCAGCTCAAGCCTCATGCCCTCGGCAACAGGGCTCTTTCTTAGAGTCCACTCATGAAGCCTTTTACAAAGAGCAGAGTCATGGTCAAAATGAAGTGAAAAAAAAAAAAAAAATCATTCTAAAACCATTCATGACAGAAGAAACCAGGAGAGCATTTAGAGACAAACTGGAGGTCTGAGGCCAAGGGATCCACACAGGTGCCCCAGGGACTGGGTAGAAGCACCAGTCAACCAAGACAAAAGCCCTGCCTTGTCTCCAGGTGGTGGCTGTCTCAGGTTAGCCAGAAAAAGCCAAGTAAGAATAGGGGCTCAGCGCTGTCTGAACGTCCACCACTCGCAGAGCAAGAAGCAACTGGATTTTCATGAGAAAGCCCTGTTTTAAAAACAACACACGCCAGGTGTGAAGACTACCACACGCCTGTGACTTCACCACTCAGAGTCTGAGAAGCAGGAAGACTGTGAGTTTGAGCTCAGCCTAGACAACTTAACAACTTAGCCAGACCCGCTCTCGAAATAAAAAAAAATGGCCAAGGATGCAACTCAAAATGCATGTTCTGGGTTCAGTCCCCAAGACCAGCTAGTGGGCAGAGTGCTGATCAAACAGGACTTACCTGTGGACTAAAGGCAGCCGTGGGGCCACCAATTTGCAAAAGATTCTCTCTCTGTCTCTTTTCAACAGTCTCACCTTCTACCATCTCATGCTTTTGCATAGAGTTACATTTACATAGAGCTAAATTTAAGTCCCTATTTATATGGCAGTCACCTCTGCGCTGGCCCCCAGAGAGCCAGGGCAGGATGCGCCCACAAAGTGTGTCTCCGGTGTTGGCATGGACCCGTGTTCTTTCCACCCACCTCACCAACATTTCCCACGTCAGCATCGCATCAGTGACCCCCTCTGGCTGCTTGTCTCCCCGGGCAGGAGGGCTGTTAGCTATCTGGTACCAGCTGCGGGGAAGGCTAAGCTGCTTGCTGAAAGCACGAGGGGGCTCAGTCCCCAGTGTTGGGGACAGACCCGGCCTGGACGTGGATTAGGATATGTGGGATGAATCCAGGAGAGATCATCCCAGTCAAGACTGTCCTCAGATTTACAGGTACCGACAATGTTTCACACCACCCCCCCTCAAAAAAAAAAATCATCGAAATCACTTGGGGAAAAAGTTAAGCAAGGCCGGGCATGGTGGCGCACGCCTGTAATCCCAGCACTCAGGAGGCTGAGGCAGGAGGATCGGTGAGAGTTCGAGACCAGCCTGGGCTACAAAACTGAGCTCAAGGCCAGCCTGAA
>PVJA010023390.1:0-33075 GCA_004027025.1 Myocastor coypus | reverse complement strand
GCAACACTCATTCATGTTCAAAGTCCTACAGAAAATTGGAATAGAGGGCCTCTACCTCAACCTGATAAAAGCCATCTACAACAATCCAACAGCTAGCATAATTATAAATGGGGAAAAACTGAAGTCTTTTACTCTCCAATCTGGTACAAGACAAGGATGCCCCCTATCGCCACTTCTATTCAATATAGTTCTGGAGTCATTAGCTACAGCCATTAGACAAGAAAGAGAAATAAAAGGAATATGAATAGGTAAAGAAGAAGTAAAACTTTCACTATTTGCAGAGGACATGATAATCTACTTAGAAGACCCAAAGAACTCCACCAAAAAGCTACTGGAATTAATACACAAATTCAATAACATAGCAGGTTACAAAGTCAACACACAAAAGTCAGTGGCATTCCTCTACACAGATAACAAACACACTGAGAGAGAAATTAGAGAAACAGTACCTTTTATGATAGCACTGAAGAAAATGAAATACTGAGGAATCAATCTAACTAAGAAAGTATAGTTAGTTTTAAGTGATCTTTTTCACTAAAAAAATATGATTCCAGGCAGAAACATAAATCTCTGTTAAGTATAGTGAAGTCAGGAAATGCTCCACGTAGATACACATAGAAAGCTAGTTTTAAGTATTTTAATTTCTCTAAAGGTTGTTTGATTTTCTTAATGAAAAACAGTAACAATTTTAGGGTTTGTGATGTATATAAAGTAGAGTATGATAGGAATATCAAAATATAGGGAGAGAACAGCGGAAGTATATTGTTATGACAATCTTGTTTCTTAGAGGAGGTGATATGATATTACTTAAATGTAAACGGATTTAAAAATATCTATTGTATGATTTGAGAAGCAGTAAAGCAAAAAGAAAAAGAAGTAAAAATTGTAAACAACAATAGAAACGAAAAGGAAGCATAAAATCTTGATGATCTTTCTATTACATTTTTCTAGGATGGAAAAATTTGAGTTTTCATAGTTTAAACCCCAAATTTCAGTAGCAGTGGTTTAGCGGGCATGTTAACATACCTCAAAATTCAGTTACCATTGTGTAATAATTGCATCGAGCTTTCAGCGTCATCTCATAAGTCCTCATATCATTGTATGAAAAATGACAGGAGTAAATCATAATCAAGGCCTAAGCAGGTAACTTCTAACTCTACCTTAGCAAGGTCAATTGACATGTTTATTTAGACTCCACGCAGACAACAAAGTGTGTAGTTTTGTTTTTTCCTAGGTTCTCAGTACTAACTCCAAATGACATCTAAAGAGGAAATGGACAATTGAGAGTGTATTGGCCAGTGAAGGTGGACATGCAGCAAAGAATTAAAAGGTGATAGGGTTGTAAGTGAAATTTAAATCATAAAACCGAAGTTACGGCAAAGTTAACCAGAACACAGACAGCGCCAGTAACCACCAGATACTACACATGCATCCAGAGGGGCATAGTAAAGGCAAACTTACACTCATTTGAATGAGGAAAAGGAGAGGAAGGTTCTCCCAAGCCCCCGATGCACAGACTGTGAGCTACAGGAGCTCCTAAAATATCTCATGCCATTGAATGCACACAGCCAACATGGTAAAAGCTGATTTGAACTTCTACTAATTCATAGAAAAAAAATGCTCCTTTCCTAAATTTCACCAGAAGATGAGCCCTGTTCAAATTCTGCATAGGTATTTCACAGGGAAACATATTTAGCTTTCAGTCTTTCTATAGTATAATACAACACAATAGCTTAATATTTAAATTCTTCTATAGTAGACAATAAGAATGGCTAATATTTTGGAAAAATGTCAAAGTCTTGAAATAATTGTAGATTATCACACTGAGTTTTAAGAACATGTGCTTACTTTTACTATATGTGGTCATTTTGGTACATCCATGCAACTGCACAAAGCAGATACTGCTTGTGACCAACAGATCTCCAAGCAGGCAGATGAATAAATAAAAGTATCAAGAAATAGAATGACTTTTAAAAAAAATGGCCATCTTAAATCAAGTGTATCAATAATTTTACAAAAAATAAGAATTCTTAAATCTTAATTAAAAGACTAATATCAAATAACAAATAGTAAATGATTTAGAATTTAAAAGGCAAATCCCAGCTATATGTCTTTTTAAAAATGTAGTTTAAGTATGCTACACACACATGCATACACCTACACTTATACAGATAGAAAAATGAATGTCAGGAAAACACTAACTGAAAGAAAGCTGAATTTCCTGTATAATGCCAAAGAAGATTTCAGAACATGAGCTAATACTGATGCTAAAAAGAAGAATTGTACTTGTACATTCATAAAGGCGCTGACTCACCCAAAGGGCAAAATAACCATGAATAAGAATGTACTTAACCAGTGGGCTTAGAATACACAAAGCAAAACCTGTAGGTGTCAGCTAAGTCGTCTCGTGGGAATACATATTATTCCTAAGAGCACAAAATTTCAGCATGTACATCTAAGGCTGTTTTGGTTTAAATCTAGTATGTGGCCCTATAGTCTCATGTGTCCAGTGAATGGGTTTTGGAAAGGTGATTGGATCATAGGCAGATGTACTCTTCAGTAGATTCATCCACTGCACTTGCTGTTAGAAATTGATATTGGGATTAATGAGGTAGATCACTAGGCGTGTGACCTGGATAGATGTATTCTTGTTCTCAGCCCATTCCTCCCTCTCTGATTCCTTGCTGCCCTGAGATGAGCAGGATTCTTCCACCACATCTTTCTGCTATGTCACTACTGGGTTGCCTCCAGCTAGCTGTGGACAACATATCTGAAATTGCAAGCCAAATAGATATCTCTTCCTTCACTTAGCAGGTGTCAGGTGTGTTGTCCAACTGATGGGAAAATATATCAGTACAGATTTCAGAGGCAGCATCCCACAAAGTGCACACATTAACATTTTCAAAACACTTTATTGGCACAAATCAACTCTATTCAACTCGATTCAAACTCCATTCAAGCATATATCAACTAAAAACTCTTTTAAGGGAATATAAAATATTCAAGAGGATAAATCATATTTAGTATCACATGTATCAATAAAATCAATGATACTGACTACAAATAATCATACTTTTTGACCATATAGAAAAAACAATGGTTGCTATATTGCATGATGTTATTCTCAAATTAATTGTTTAGGTTACCAGATGTAAACCTGAAAAATCTGTTAAAAACAAAACAAAACAACACTGACAAAAATGTTATAAGAAATTAAAACACAAAGAAAATAAGAATAAAAAGAAAAAATATTAAACATTAACTATTTCTTTCAAAAGACTCACAGAAATCAGCAGTATAATTATCCAAACTCTTCTCCTTTTAATGTATTCAGTACAGAGTCTATAGAATCTCACTACACAGATCATGCTCATTGTGATTTTCCTGTTTTCAGCCTCCCAAAAACTGGAATTACAGATGTGCGTTGTCACACCCAGTCTTATCCAAACTATTCTGTATATATGCATAAATATATCTTTCTCACTTCTTTTGCCATTTTCTTCATTGCAGTTTTTCCTTCTTATTGAACGAATTCTTTCCCTTTCACAGTATCTATTTTATCTTTCAGATTTTATTTACTCTTTCAGAGTCTCACACTAGCGAGACAATCCAATGTTTCCACATGTGGGGTTGATTTATTTCACTTACCGATGTAAACAAATAACAAATTTTCAGTCTCTTGGTGTATCCATTTATCTACAAAAGCTTCAGATTTATCTTTCTTATAGCTGAGTAATACTCCATTGTGTATAAATACTTCATCTTGTTATCCATCACTCAGTTGCTAGGCATTGGGCTGTTTCCAAGATTTAGCTCTGATAAACTGCGCAGCTGTAAACATCGGTGCATGTATACCACTGTGGTATGGTGATTTCAGTACTTTTGCAAAAATACTCAGGAGGGGAATAGCTGGCTTGAATGGGGTCTCCAGGAATAGAGCAGGAACAAAGCCAACACTCAAAAATCAATAGCATTTCTATACACAGACAACAAAAGCACTGAGAAATAAATAATGGAAGCCACACCTTTTGAAATAACACTAAAAAATGAAATATTAAGGAATCAGTTTCATAAAGGAAGTAAAAGATTTATACAGTGAACATTATAGTACTCTGAAAAAAGAAGATCAAAGATTTCAGAAAAGTGGAAAGATAGCCCTTGCTCCTGGAAAGGGAGAATCAGCATTGAGAAAATGGCATGTTCTTCAAACTGTTACACAGTTTCAATGCAATCCAAATTGAAGTATCATAAATATATATCACAGAGCTAGGAAAAAAAATTTCTAGAATTGATCTGGATCCAGAAAGGACCTAGAATAGCAAAAGCAATCCTCGGCAACAAAGAAAAGCTTGGAGGTATCCCACATTCATTTGTTTAGATATTTTCTTATTTGCTTGCTTTTTGCTTGTTTGTTTGTTTCTATTTACTTATTTTTGTATATTACGGGATGGGCTACAGGCTGCTCAGGGTTTCACTACTAGCCTGGACTCATAGTGATCTGCCTATTTACAGCCTCCCAAGAGCTGGGATTATAGGTGCTCACTACCACACCCAGTCTCAAGAACCGCTAGTCCCTGAGCCTGCATGTAGGTGCTTTAAACCACTGAGCTATTTGCCCACACTTATTTAGATATTTTCGATGGCTACTTTACACTATAAGAAAGAGTAGTTGACATCCATATACAAAATGGTTGTGCCTGTATTCCCAGCTCTTGGGAGGCTGTAAATAGTTGGATCACTACAAGTCTGATCTAGTAGTGAGACTCTAAACACCCTACAGATGCTTCCTTAAAAATAAATAAATAAATAAATAAAAATATATAAAAAGAATGTGCATACAAAATGACTATATATATATGTATATGACATATATATATAATATATATATATATATATATATATATATATATATATATATATCATGGCCAGCTCAACCTGCCCTGAGGGTGGGGCTGGAGTAGCTTGTGGTGTAGGGAATCAAGCTGCAGTCCCTGAGGTTGCTTAAGCTTGCCTCAGCAGGCTCTTTAGACCACCGAGCCATCTCACTGGTCCAACTGTTATTATTTATTTATTTATTTATTTGTCTTTTTGAGACAGGGTCTCACTATGTAGCTCAGGCTGGCCTTGAGTTCATTTTTTGTAGCCCAGGCTGGTCTCGAACTCTCACTGATCCTCCTGCCTCAGCCTCGCAAGTGCTGGAATTACAGGCGTGCGCCACCACGCCTGGTTCCAACTGTTATTATTTTTTAAAAATGTCCAAGTTTATCCTATCTGAGCTCAAGTACTGAAGAAATAAAAGAAACAAATAATAAATTTTCAATTTTAGGAATTTTGATGCAGGAGATTTTATTATGTACATTCTAGATATTTTGCTATATAAAGATCCAAAATAAAAATCTTTATACGGATAATTTAATATACTAGATGAAATAAATTTTTTCAGTGATTTAACCTTCCATGAGAAAGAGAACCTAATAGTTATTTTTCTATTTGCCTTGAAGTGGCTAAAAACATTTTCCACAAAGTTTTCAGACCTAGGTGGATTTACTGAAAAAGTACACTGAATACACAAAGAATTACCAAAACCCAACAAGAAGAAAATTACAAAATAAATCAATGCAGAGCAGTATTTTTTAAGTGGTGCCGGTACAGTTATATACAGGCAAAAAAAAAAAAAAAACATTGAAAATGTAAGAAGAGTGGGAGGGATGTTAAGAGACAGAGATGCAGGAGTGAGGGATAGAGAACTTCTAAACTTCTAACACAAAACATAGAGCAAGACCTGATAACTTAAGTTATGCAAAAATTAGTAAAGAATGATCTATACTGGAGAAGACTCATGATGTGGTTTGCCTCTAGCTATAAATATCTGTTCTTTGAAAAATACAGGTAAAAAAAAAAATCAAAATGGAGACACAGAGAAAAACCTTCCTTTGCAAAATACATTTGATAACATTCACAGCCAGAATACATAAAGAACTATCAAAACCAAACCACAAGAAAAAAGAATTTATTTTTCAAAACTGAGAGAAATACTTGAATATATATGTCACTAAAAATGACACATGGGGGAAACTCATTCGACTCAGCAACCAGGCCCAGTGACTGAGTGAGACCACCCGGGCCCCGCTAGAAACTCATTCAACCCAGCAACCTGGCCCTGTATGTGAGTGAGATTGCCCTGGGCCCAATAAAAACTCATTACCTGGGCCCAGCAGGATGGCTCAGTGGTCTAAAGCGCCTGCTTAGGAAAGCTTGGGAGGCTGCAGGGACCGCAGTTCGATCCCCGGCACCATATGCTGTGCCAGCCCTGCCCTCAGGGCAGACTGAGCCAGCCATAAAAATAAATAAATAAACAAACGAAAGTTCTGAAACAAGAAAAAAAAAATAAAATTAATAAAAAAAAAAAAACCTCATTACCCAGCAACAAAACCCAGCATATGAGTGGAATCATGACATGTCATCCATTAGACAGGCCCAGTGTGGAAAACTGCAACAGAACCCCCAGTGAAAAAGAGACTAGAGACAAGAGCCATCCAGCTAATCCAGGAGTAGAACATCTTTCCAGAGTGGCACAGCAGGTTCACCTCCAAGGGCTGCATCAGGAAGAAATAGAGTTCAGCCGCCAGACCCAAGCCACGCCCTCCTAGACAAATTGGAACTTGGTAGATCCGGATGTGGTGCTAAGGTAAGAACTCTACCAAAGCACTACACCAAGGGTCAGAAGGCAGAGCTATACAAAATGATAAGAAGAAGGAGCAAAATGCACTCTCAGGCCCCAAACCCATTCAGAACAAATACAGCAGAAAATAGCACAGAAAAAATTGGAAATCACACACTTGAAATCTCTGAAATAATAGCATCTAAAGTAAAGAAACAACTGCAGAAAGGTATAGAGGAAATAAGGACAGAAATAATTTCTGAAGTAAAAAAAGAAATACTACCTATAAAAAAGGAAGTACTAAGTTCTTCTAAAGAAGGCACTGATAAAAAAAAATACAGGAGAATAGAAAAGTGATGGATTCCTTGAATGAGCAATATAGAAAAGTAATAGAATTTATGAAGTAGAATCAAAATGCTATACAGGAACTTAAAACCTCAAGCACAACCTGGTAAAACCATTTCAAAGAAAGTGAAAATAGACTCTTAGACCTCAAAGACACCATTGCAACTAGTGAAGAGGTAAGAAACAATCTCTTAAAAACAACTAGGATGCAAGAAAATATAATTCAACATTTGCAACATGATGCGAAGACAAGCAATGTAAGATTAATAGGCATCAATGAGGAAGGAGAAATCTGTACAAATGATATAAAAATATGGGCAGATGTAATCCCAGAATACTTCACAAATATGGGGAAACACTTTTGACATTCAGTAACTGAAGCATGTAGAACTCCAAACAACAGCAACTCAATTAAAACCACACCCAGACGTATAATAATCAAGATCCCTGTAATTCAGCACAGGAACAATATACTAAAAACCACTAGAGAAGAGAAATAGATCACATTTAAAGGAAAATCCATTAGAACAATGACAGATTTCTCTTCACACACCATCAAGTCAAAAAGAGCATGGAGCAAAGTACTTCAAGTCTTGCAGGAAAATAAATTCCAGCCCAGACTGCTATAACCTGCAAAACTCTCTTTCAAGTTCAATGGAGACATGAAATATTTGTTACAAAGAACAACCAAAGAATTTCATGATGACAAGTCCAACCCTGCAGAGTTTATTAAAAAGATACTCTATAGAAGGATCAAAAGGACCACACCTCCATGAAGGAGAATGGAAAGAACCCACCAAATAGGGCAAACAAGTAAACACAGTAGAAAAATAGGAATACAAAAGCAGCCTTTCAACTACGCCTTTCTATACAGCAGCAGAATATGTCCACCAGCATATTCTATAAATGCACTTCTCCTGTACCCTATGAGTCATGATTCTGTCCGCATCGGGAGGGTAGATATCAAGGAAATAGCTGTAGCTCAGTCCCACAAGTGACACCTGGACACCAGTAAGCATCATGGACCCTGTCCATGTACATGACATACTAGAAATTTGTGCGATATCCTATCCCCAAACTGTTAGAAGTTCTGGTCATATATTTGCCATTCCAGTATTTATGTAATGTTTTATTGTTAGTAATTCTTAGCTACCATGGAAATTTTTTGTTAGTTGATATCTTTGTACATATTAACCAATTCCATTACTATTCAGATACTATGAGTTGGTTACAGATTCATATGTATGATACAGAAAATTCTGGCCTCTAAGTTGGACTCATAATTTGAAATTCAGAATATTGTTTTGAAATATTTAATTTAATTTTAATTAATATTTAATTAATTTTCTGAGTATTGTTGAATTACTTTTTGCTTTATGATTCATACTGTCTCTGACTCATACATCTACTTTTAAAGCATAGTATGATATTTTCTGCTAGTATTAGAAACTTTAAAATGAAAAAAGTGTATACATATATACAGCTACTTTGTCTTAGTTCATTGAGAATAGAAGTTTGTACTAATTTTGTTCAGACAAGATATCAGGTCTCCGTCTTGTCCTCTGAACAACTACTATGAAGACAATAAAGTGAATGATATTAATTATCCTATCCATCCTACTAAATACTTTTGAAATTGTTTCATTGCTGTTTTACTTTTTTTTCTCATTAAAGTGAATTAAAAATCAGAATTTAAAAAAAGCATGACTTATGGATGCGATACGAATGTATACATTATGTTCACCAGGCTGTTGTGCAGGCTGAGGAGGTGACAGAGAAGCAAGAGGCCTCTGAGCTGATTGTTGTCAATCTGCAGGAAATGAGGAAGCCTGAGACCAAAGTGAATGTGGCAAGACTAGTTATTGTTTGTAGTGACATGCACTTGCCAGGAAAGCACTTTCAGTGGCTTAGATTTTTAGAGAGGAAAAAAGGAAAAAATGAGGGGTAAACTCTAGCATAGTAGACCAGCAAGACAGCTCAGTGGTCTAAAGCACCTGCAGGCAAGCTTAGACAAGCTCAGGGACCACTGTTCCATCTGGCACCCAGGGTGGGCTAAGCTGGTCACAAAAGAAAATAAATGTTAGAGTACTTATAGAACACTACTTTGATTGTGTTGACAGCTTCACAGGTGTTCACATATGTCCAAATTCATCGATTTGTGCACAGTAAATGTCTACAATTCTTCATATATCAATTACACATCAGTAAATTTATTAATAGAATGAAAAGAACCAAGAATGACTCTGGACTTCACCTTCATCAGTCAGATGAATTTGGTGCTGCATACTAACAGAGGGAAATAATGGACTGCAGAAAAGCTGATGAAGAAAAATTCAGTAAAATGGCACTGCAAAAATATCACAGGATAAGCCAGGCATGGTGTGCTTTGAGAGGTTGGGAGGTTGAGGCTGGAGGATTGGTGTGAGTTCAAGACCATCCTGGGCTACAAAAGTGGGCTCAAGGCCAGCCTGAACTATATAGTGGGAACCTGTCTCAAAAAGAAAACCATAGGATATTTATTATTGTAGATGATTTTATAGTGATTCACCCCTGGGTAATTGTGCTGAATATATGCCAGGAAGATTGTAAATTAAAGTTTGAAAAGAGCTCCAGTTAGGAATAGCAGGTAGCTTATTTGACACAACTAATCATTTTAGGGAGAAAAATCACAACATTCCTAGTAGAACCTAATGTTCCCTTCCTTGCCCATGCTAACATGCAGTCAGGGATCGTGGCAACCAGAACTTGGAACCTGTCAGTGACTCACAGACCCTACAATTAGTCACTTTTTGGTGGATTTTGTGCTAATCCATACTAATACAAACACCGTGCAATTGAATATGTTAAGGGAATTTGTGTTACCACCCCCAGAGACCTCTCATTTCAAACCCTAAGTATATTTATTAGCAAGAAGAATTACATTAGGGAAAAATAATACTTTAGCTCATGACACACAACTTTGCTTTTCATTTTGTTGTTCTACATTCCAGAGCAAAGAATCTACAATGTGTGTAGTTGTCACTGCATCATCTAAGTGGCAAACCTTTGAAATCTGTCCCGTGATTAGTGCTGGTTAGCATCATGAGGACTCCAAGAATTATAAACCCAATTCCTTCTCTTACATTGCTTATGACCTAAGTAAGGAGACAATTAAAAATTCATGGGAAGCAGTATTAAAAACCAATACCTTTGGCATACCTTCAAAAGTGTCCAGTGGTGCTGTGCACGGGTTGTGAAATATGACAGTCAGATACAACTAGCATCAGAGGACAGTGTGACCACCACATGCAGAGCAGTCTTAGAAGGTTTTATGATGGAGGAAGTTTTGATCATAATTTGAAGTATGGTAATAGCACATTTACCAGGTGTCTACCTATCTACTTATAATGTAGTTCTTCCTCCTTTGGACATAGGCAAAGTCCATCACTTTCTTTGAGAAATAAAGCTATAAATAGGGACAAGCAAAATAAATTCTGTAGAATATTTCAGTAAGAAGCTCCCTAAATGACACTTGTGTGTAGCAACCACCATGGCTAAAATTCTATAGCTTTTTCCTATTCTATTACTAAATGTAGAAACATAGCAATCATCTCATCCTGGCATTTTGCTCCCTTCTAAGACCCTGCACGGGCAGAGGTAAAACTCCCCTGTTGTCTTTGATCCTCTGATTTGTGAACCATAAAGAATATTTGTGAACCATAAAGAGGATTAGTGAACCATAAAGAGCACCTGTCACAATAGGCCATATCCTTTGTACCAAAACCTTCTTTAATATATTTTGTTCTGGATAAATAACTTTTGGTCCATCATCCAAAGTAGTCAAAGATCAAAGTCACTTTTGCCATATGTCTGTTTTCATACGGAAGTATTTTGGTTTGTACTATCACTAAGCTATTCAGATCAGATATAGCTAACCTGTGGTATCATTTTTTTGTAAATGCCTCTGAAGCAAATGGAAAAGGCTTTTTAGATTAGAACTTCCTGTTGGCAAACAATAGTTTGCTGTGTTCATCTAGCCTTAAATAGATCACCATGTGACTACCTTCTGATAAAAGTTTTCATAGAAAAGCTCACTATCTCCTGGGAAGGTGGATGAGGGATGTGCCCACCTCGCAGGACCCAACAAACTGGGTACTATTTCACAATGCTAAATGAATCTAAGTTGAAGGCCAGTGCTCATCTATTTGTGAGAAAGGACACGAAGTCCCACTGTAGGGTTTCAGCCACCACAAAGATGACACGGGTAGCAAATGGATTCTACAGTGAAAAACATATGACTATAAGATAAAGTTTTGGAAACAACAATGATCAAGAAATAGCACTGTGTTGGGGACCGGCAGGATACCTCAGTGGTCTAAAGCGCCTGCTCAGGAAAGCTTGAGAGGCTGCAGGGACTGCGGTTCGATCCCTAGCACCAAATGCTGCACCAGCCCTGCCCTCAGGGCAGGCTGAGCTGGCCATACAAATAAATAAACAAACAAACAAAAAGTTCTGAAACAAGAAAAAAAATAAAATAAATTCAAAACAATTTTTAAAAAAGAAGAAAAGAAATAGCACTGTATCTGAGCCACCTTTTCCATGGAAACTCCTATTCCTCTGTCCATGATACAGCAGACTCCCTGCCAACACTCAGGACAGGATGGCTAGTCTTCTGAGGACAGTTGAATTCAAAAAGAGAGCAATGACAGAAAAAGAGATTGAAAGGGAAAATGGGGAAGACAGACAGCTTTAGAAGCATGTAGAGCAAAATGGATGACCACCAAAGCCTAGAGTAACAGCCATGTGGAAGTACTCTCACATGGAACCTTCAGGGAGGGTGAATATGAGAGTTCTGTATGCAGGTTATCAGGATATTCTGGAACTATGTGTACCTGGGATTAAGGTACAGAGTTATCAGAATGTTCTGGAGCCTTATAGACTTAGAAGCAATGTGCAGAGATGACCAAAATGCTCTAAGAAATTGAGGACTGGTGAGTACTGTACACAGGCGACCAGAATCTTGAGGTCAGAGAGTCTAAAGAACCTGAAGCCAGTTCTAGTGAGAAGAGCTCTGTGTTTCAAACACAGACCTACCACATCAGTTCTACAATGGAACAAACATGTCCTCCCTTTGGTACTCTGGGATCTTCTGCCTGGTGAGGTTGTTTTCTGAAGGCATCCAGGGCTGTTCCTTAACACTGCTTCCATCTCCTTTGCCGTGTACCTCCTCAGGAAGACCTTGTCTGAGCACCCAACCCCAGACAGCGTCCTCCCTCACTCTCTGTGGTCACATGTCTCAAAAAACTTTAGGTGCATTGAACAGAGGAACGTGAACACACAAAACTGTTTGCAAAATTGTTAGAATGGTTACAAAATAAAAATGAAGGAGTAAGGTAAACCAACTACATATTTCAGTGAGAATCAGCCTCCACCCCCAACAACTTGAAGCACAAATAAAAGGAAATAACAAGAAGAGCTTACACAAAAGCCTTTATGAGAATCAGATCATTGGCCTGGTGTGGCAAAGGGCAGGGAAAGGCTCAGCAGTGAGTTTTCATACTGCCATGTTTTAAAACACTTTTTTAAAAAATTTTTTTAAATTTTTGACTTGGGAGAGAGGCCCTCCTGGAGGCTAGCCAATTCTTACAGATAGCAAAGAACCACACTTGAACCTGCCCTAGAAATGCCCCTAGCCATCTGGAGTCACACCTCCTCCATGTGCTCCTTCAGAAGTTAAATAATAACCCCGTAGCTAAATCACCTCTAGGCTGGATGCTATGCCTTGGAGGACTGCTTCAGGGGTTGTACTCAGCCTGGATTACATATCATTGCTAATCTTGCCCAATCTTGCCTTCCCAGGGCCACCCAAGTAAAGGCTTCTTTTAGGACTCTCCCTTCACATCTCCTGTCTCCCTGTTGACCTTCCTGGTCCCCACAGGGGCCTGCTTGAACTCCCTGCCTGCTGCCTCCTGGTCTAGTGAGTACAGTAAACTTCAAAGGATCAGCCTCTCACTGTCTTCTCTTGTGGCCACATAGGAGTGCCCAATTACAAGAAAGAACATGAAACAGGTTGCAGGAATGGGTTAAGGATACTGACTGGAGTTCATGTCTGCTGCTCAATGACAATGCAAGCAGGACTTGCTCCTGCTTCTAGCCTCCCTACTGGAGGCTTGTGGGACACTATCAACCTGTGCCCTCTTCAGGAATGAAGCCCCTTTTTTCCATCTTTATCTGACCTTTCCTTTAACCCTATTCACTGAGCTATGAAGAGCTGTCTATATTGAGCCAGATGATCCTTTAATTGGCCAAAGGAACTTAATCAAGTCCTGCTGAGATCCTGACATGGTCCATTGCAGCATGCAGGTAGAAAGCCACACCCCAGTGCTCCCAAACCCCACAGATAGCTGAAATGGGGTCTCTAGTAAGAGCTTGTGAGATTCCAGGGCTGATACATGAGATAACATTTTAGCTGATATTATATGACTCCAAAGGGGTTATTCCTTTCTAGCACTAAAGGTGCAAGCCTTGCACACATCAAGATGTTTCACTGCTAATTGGAGAGCCTCTGTGCCTGATGCACCATTCCTTTGTTTCTCCTCACAACCAGTGCTTGCCGAGTTTCTCTTCCCTAGCACTCTTAACCAACCCCTGTCTACTTCCTTGATTGAAATCAATAAAAGTCATGAGCTTTGGGTCTCCTCGTCCTTTGTTTCACAGAAATCACTGGCTATCCCAGAGCTTAATTGAAGAATTTCCTCTCTTTATCTTTAACTTGAATCTGTGTGACATATTGCCAGGTGAGTTAGACTGATATGCTTCACAGAGGTTTTGGGAGTGTCTTGGTCACATTTTTTTTTTTTTCTGCTGAGATAAAATACTTGCGGCCTCAAATTAAAGAAGGAAAAGTTTATTTAACTCACAGTTTGTAGATGTTTCAGTCCATAATCAGCTGACCACAAGGCATGGCATGGCATGGTATGGAGCACGGCAGCAGTTCTAGGCAGAAATTGAAAAAAAAAAAAAAAAAAAAAAAAAGCAACAAGAGCAAAAAAGGGTAAGGTTGACACTCTTCTCTTATATTTTATTTACTTATTTTTAAATGTACTTAGTAAAGGGTCTACAAGGTCCCATTTTACAGATCAGACTCGTAGTGATCCTAGGATTACAGGTGCATGCCACCATGTCCAGTCTCAGCTGCTATCTCAGCACATCCTGAGGGCAGGGACGGCATGACACGCTGGGGATTAAACTCTTCTCTTATATTTTAAGCATGTTATCCCCAAACCTGAAGGAGGGCAGCACCTACATCACCTGCTTTCCCTGCTCTCGCACAAGATGAGGATGTTTACAGAATGAGGACCCTGGCCTCCTGCTACATTAAACTTCTAAACTTCTGCAGTTGACATAATTTATCAACTATTACGTGTATAGTTCAACAAGAAGCCTGTGGCAAAAGAATGATACAGAAAAGCCTGAATGGAGTCTGACAACAGCAAACCAATAGCTAAAGCATGTACCCCTTTCAGGAATTACTCATTAGTTTGGGTACTTATTTATTACACAACTCTTCCCCATAGAACAAAGGAACATGACACCAAGGATTATCTCATTCATTTCTGCATTTCCAGGGGTTTAGGCAGAGCTTGAGTAAATTTGTGCTAAAAAACTACTTGTTTGCTAAATGAAAAAAAAAAGGTAATAAATATTTATAGTGTGTTGAAAAAAATAACATATTTAAGTTACTCTATATTGCATTGTCTCATTCTCTGATATTGTTTACCTATTCTTATCATGTTAAAAATGTATAAATTTATAATGGAATGAACGAAGAGAAAAAAGGAGAGAGAGAAGTGGAGGAAAGAAGGAAAGATGAAAAGAAAGAGGAGGACATAGGGAGGGAGGGATAATTGTGAGCATTATTTTATTTTCTTATCATTATGTGGGTATACTAAAGAAGAGCAGATAAACATATTAAAGCTCATTAGAATTTTGGTAGCCAAAGAGAACAGATCAGATTAACTGCCTCCCGTACAGAAGGCTTTTCTGAACGTCTTTCTCATAGGTGCCCTTTCCCTTATCTGTCTTCTCCTCTAAGTCCAGCCAACATCCTGTCTCAGGATGCCAGCTGCCATGATACTCACCCCATCCCACATGGAGGGAGACTTGCGCTTACTGTGTGCTCTGAGTGTGGAACAGCCCACCTATCTGCTCCATCTTTCAAAGGCTTAGAAACATCAGTAATTTAGGAGACTTCTCTCAGCTCCTACCTGCACTTCCATGAAAATGTCTTCCTCCAGTCCTGTGGCCCACTCTGTGGTGGTCATTAACTCTTGGGCTCTTCCACAAGAATGCAAGAACTCTGAGTTACAAATGGACAAATCTGCTTCAAGCTCACTGCCTGCCACAGAGGAAACACTACATGTATATGAAAGGGAAGAGCTGAGGAAAAAGAGAAGATAAGAGAAGAGAGCTTTTCTTTTGATAGGAAGACGTATAATCTATCTGTACATTGTGATAATTAAATCAGCCCAATCCCATAAGGAGCAGAACTTCAAAATGTGACTGCCAAAAGTCAAAATTTCACGTAACAAGGAAATACTAATGTTCTACTCCCTCAGCAGAAACATACAGACCTATTATATACATCCCAACCATTTAGCCAGGTAGATATTGTGACACTGAAATCTCCATCTCGTAAAAAGATTAGGGCTTTCGAGACACTGTTGTTTTTAGTATTGGCTACAGCATAACCCTGAGATCTTTCTTGGTCATCTCAAATATAATTGCTAATTTTATCAAACTATAAAGCAGTACACATATTCCTGATGAACAGCGGGCAGATCTTGGGGAGAGTACCAGGTTGTTTCCAAGTACAAAAGCATATCATGATGCTAAGAAAGGAAGTTGTGTAAAACACCACCTACCCCAGACCTGCTTGAGCTGTGTCTCTTTCTTGCCCATCCAATGTTTACACGTCCAGTCATACTTTGCTTTCTGAATTTGTGGTCTTCCTCCATGACTTAGTTAATTTTCACTCATGGCTGAGACAGAATGCTCAACATCCGAAGTTAGGGAAGGTAAGTTTTATTTAACTCATAGTATTTGGAAGTTCCGGTCTGTAATGAACTGGCTTCAAGGCAGGGTGGCTTGGCAGAGGGGAATCCCAGAGAAGAAATGATTCATGGCAGCAGAAGATGCAGAATAAGCCAGGGCAGTGAGAGATGAGCCTCATTCCAAGCCTTTTATGTTGTCCAGACAGCTGGGATTAGGGAGGTAGACTGACCTTAGAAATCACCCACACTTAATCCCAGCATAGCACTATGAATCAATCATAAAGTTTAGATTCAGCCATCTCCATGACCACATGAGGCTTTGTGGGACATCTAGAAACAAACCATAGCACTCCACAAAGATTATGTAGACAGGACATAATCAGAGGCCTCTAGCCTCTGAAGGAAAGATTACCCTGAAACCTGTATGCCTTCAGATAAGAGCAATGTCCACAGGTCAGTATTGTTAATGCCTAATATTCATCTTCCCTCTCTGATTTAAAGATTTAGAAAGCTATTTTTGTCCATCTTTAATCTTTTGACCACAAAGCATACTCTAATGTGAGCATTAATAATTCTCATATTCTTCAAAGTCCCTTTAGTAGTGTAGGATGGAGTTCTGCTCTACGGAGAATTTCAGTTTCTTCAAACAGGAAGCACCCACTTCCTGCTTCCTCATCTACCTTGACAGTTGTTGCAATTTACTTATTTTTCCTCAGTTCGCACCAGTTTAAAGACTCATTTAGATGCCAAAGAGACCCACAACAAAATACGTTAGAAGTAACTTTTGTCTTCCTCCCACCTGCTTTAAAACTGTATCTCCAACCAAGGGATAGTTTTAAAACCTGCTATCATGTTCAAAAGCATGTTGTGGTCACTGTTGCGGTGCTAAATACATTTGTGTCTTTCAACTCATTCTTAAGTTTTGTCTTCAAGACATAAGAACTAGGAGAGTCATATGTCTTCCATTCACATTTATTGCCTTATTTGTGGACTATTCTTGAAAAATTTATTTTTTAAAAAAATCTGTGCTGGCCAGAAATAAAACTCAATGTATTAAAATGAAAAAAAAAAAAAAAAAAAAAAGACACATACAGAAATACTTTTTTGGTAAAAACACTTGAGCAAATAATAGAAGGATGGCAACACAATCGTCTTTTGCCACATCCAGATGAGAGGAAAGTGTGTGTCTTTGCATTACTATTCTCCTTGCACCCTTTCTGGGCTCATTTCCTCTATGTGTAAGGAGCCACTGTGATTAGAGTTTTTGGTAACTACCCCTCCACCCCCCCATACACACTTTCTTGGGTTAGGGCTGTCCCTGAAACTAAGCAAGCAATTCACCCAACCAAACGTTGTTGGCTTTGAAAAATTTATTTATCTTTTCAAAGGAAGAGAACATATAAAACTGTACTTCCACAAAATTTCAAACATCAACTATATGCAGGCCAAAAAAAAATTATAGAAGCAATTTTCTCACATTTCCTAATTAACTTGCCTTGGTTTAAAGAAATGATTATGCTCTCCTTGAAACTCTCTATTTCTTATCCTATCCTGGCTCAAATTCCTTCAGGGCCTCTGCAACGCTGGAAAAATAAAATTTTTCCTTTTTATTGTTTGCCCCTTTCCCAACGCACACATTTTTCAGGCCTCCTAATCAAGAATTCCCAGCCTGTGCTTCTTTCTCTCACTCCTGGTTTCTGCTTCTCATTCCTCTGACTTTGTGCCCTCAGGTTCTTTGCTGCTAGACTGATCCTTTGCTCTCCTTGACTTATTCGTAAATGCCCCTTCATGCTTAAAGACACAACTTCATCTCAACTCCTCTGGGAAAGTTATTTTTTTCTTCTTCCCTCTTCTAAAGTTAAATTCCTCTCCCCTTATCATACCAGCCTCTCCATATTTATTATTGCAATTTCAACATTGCATTTTTCCTCACAATCAAAGAAATCTTTATTTCAAATGTGTGTGTGTCATGAAGGAATTCCGTGATGTTGACAATTCAACTTTCACAGGCAAGCACTATGATAAAGGCACCTCTTCATTTCTCCGTTTATTCTTTTGCATTTCATTGTGATTTTCAGCAATAGGGAAGACCACTGTGGCTATGCACTATGTGAGGTATTTAGATGTCTTAGCTCTTGTTTATCTCCCAAACATGAAGACTGCCTAAGGGCAGTAGTTTTGGCTCAGATATAACACTACTTGCACAGGCCTCCAGCTTTACCTGCCTAGTTCTCTGCCTGGTGCTCTCCAGAATTGCTTTCCATGTACAACTTCCTACCTGCTGACCTGTCTTCGCATAACCATTTCTATATCTGAAACTGCTCTTCTATCACATCCCTTATTTGGGACATCTGTACCTACTTGTGAAGGTCTAACCAATGTAAGTTTACTGTCCTTCCACCAACCTGAGATGAATTTCACTTCTCCTCTCACCATGCTGTATTACCATTGCATGCTTATCTTGTTGTCTGGAAGATCTTGAAAAAACATTTCTTTTTTAATTCCCTAAGCACACAGAACTTTAATTTTTTTTCATTTTTATGACCATAGAATTTACTGAATCTAGCACAGAAAAGCCTTGCCATATCTAGTAAGAATGTTTGACACAGTTTTATTTCCCTCTAGTTGTCTGCCTCTACCTCCAGTGTTGATTCTAGGTGAACTTGAGCAGTGCATCTAGTTGTGACTATCTAATCCTCCTCTACGTATGGTAGCAGTACTAGCTACCCTTTTTGGTCACAGAACAGCCATTGTAGTTTGAAATGAACTTGGCAATCTGAACATACTGCTCATGGAACCTGTTTCAGGAAACAGACTTTAACCTAACATTTCCCTTCTCTTATAGTATGTGCTGAAATATCCACCCAGACTCATGGGCCCAAGTCTTGTTTGCCAATTAATGGGCTTTTGGATAGTGACTGGATTTTGAGGGCTCCAACTTCATCAGTGTGTTCATCCACTGATGAGATCCAAGTTTGATAGTATTACTGAGAATTTACAGAAACAGTTGATGGGCATGGAGCTCTGTGAACATAAGACCCTGGTGCCTGGACTCTGGTTGGGGCTCTTTTCTTTTGTGATTCAGTCTCCTGTTATGTGGCTCACCCGTTTTCACCATGTGACACTCACAGGAATATGCTCTTTCACCACAAGCTCAGATGTTACTATGGAGTGAGCCTTCTGAATCTGTAAGTTAAAATAAATCCACTTCTAGACTGGTTCTCTCAGGCATTATGTCCCAGTCATGCAAAGCTGGCTGACCCATCTCCTCTGAGTAATCAAAAACAAGAAATTCTTTCCTTAGAGCTCTTTTCTGTCATGGAAGCTGACTCCAGTTCTCTGCTTTTTTCAATCATTTTTTCAAGAGAATTTTAAAAAAATAGTAAAATTAAAAAAAAAAAAACAGGAATGATACAGCATTTCATGAAACAAAATGACAGGAATTCAACAATAGTTATTACACTGTATTTCATTGTTTCCAAATTAGGTGTTCTCATTACCAAACACAAGGTTGAAAAATTGGTCAAAATATTAAGAAGAGAAAAATAATGTAAGCATCAACAGTACAATTATCAAAGCTGTCCTGTGTATGCACATATATATTTTCCCCTTTCTTCTTTCTTTCCTTTTTCCATTCCGTTATCTCAGTTGCTCCCTCCCTGTGCACAGTTTCATTGCCTTTCACAGTACCTATTATACCTTTCAGATTTAATTTACTCTTTCAGTTCTCTGTTCTTCATTCTTCATAATTCTAGAATAACCACCAGCCTTTCCTTTCTCCTCTCCCCTCTCCCCGGCTCATAGTTCAGTGCCCCTCACACTCCTGATACATATTTTACTAGACAATAGCTGCAGGTACACAGATGTGCACAATTATTACCATAGCCAGATTTGGGATATACTTAAAGTATAGGTGTTTTCTAATATGTTAAAAGTTGACATGGAGTATATTTAAGTTTGTTTTAATTTTTAACTTGATATTTAATATTGTCCAAAGTATTTAACACACTAAAGCCTTTATTTGAAAGTTAAACACTGGGAGTGGTGGTGCACTTCTGTAATTCCAGTGCTTGGGAGACTTAAATCAGGAGAATCATTATAAGTCCAATCTACATATGAGATCCTGTAGACCCCGTAGGCCCTGAACTAAGTACACTTAAAAAAAAAAAAAAAAAAAAACCAGGACTCACTGAAAGTGAAAAAAAAAGATTGTAGGACTCTGATTTACATTGTTTGACCACTGTACAAGTATATTTTTCTAATTTCTATCACTTGTGTACAGGAGGTGAATGTATATCCATGATGTGGCTTCATTAACCTTCATCCTTTATCTTGCTATGATTCACCCCTTGATACCTAGTGAACTTCTCTTGTAACATGGCTAAACCCTACACATCATTTGTTCCTTAAAAATTATATTTTGAACCACTTTGGCAGGATAAAGCCTCTCCTTCTGCCTTATTTCTTATACATTATTCTCAGAAACATAAGTTTTGATAATTAGTTTTGCCATATGCCTCCTGTAAGTATTTAAAATTATAAATTTTATCTCTGAAATAGTCTATAGAACTCACAAACCCAGGCCAAAAACAATTCCCTTTGTATTTCCCTAGCCACATAGTAATGTTGACTTCAGAAGAATTGTATACCTGCCTTGAATTGAAATTGGATATAGCAAGATTTTACAGTAGATCTATGATTTTTCTTCATAATATGCATGAATTATGACTTTTAGTATAAAAATGCCATAAGAACAACAGATACTGCATCGAAATCAATTCTTTTTGCTCAGCTCATAGTATTTCCCAAATTTTGTCCTATTTTCGCTCAAGTAATATCTCTGAGATAGAGATAAAGGAGAACCTCTTGATGTGTATGTGGGATAAAAAATCTAACAATGGCTACTTCAGACCGATTTGCAATCTTTGTGATACAGAATGCCCTTCACTCTGCAATGCTCATGGGAAATGAGATAATAGGAAAAGGTCTCTTGTAGCTCAAAGAGTAATATCCCAAAATTTTCATCCCTCATGCACAAAATCCCCATGCCTACCTCTGGGGACTTGGTGACATGCAAAGCTTGCAAGGAAAAGGAACGTGCCTCTACATTCTCATCTTTCAATAAGCCAAGATTAATGCCTTTCTTCTGGGTGATTCAATAACTTTCTGCCCTTGGGTAGGGCATTTATCCAGAGTGGGTTTCTGTTTCTTATCTGTGTATTGAAGAGAAAGGTAAAATAAATGCCCCCAAATTTTGCCAAATGAGAGGCATTAGGGCTCAGAAACACAGACAAGCAAGCTGCCACAAGGATCTCTCAAGGCTATTCAGGAAATAAAAGCAAATAAGAGTTATCAATTATTGAACTCTTACAATCTAGCAAGTTATTGCCTATATATTTCTAGTTAATGTCTATAAACATCTTGCAAGTGGAATTGATCAGTGCCCATTATTTCTGGGGGAAAAAATTACACTGTCCACAGACAGCACTATTATCAATGTTTGAACTTGGCCATCACTTGTGTGATTTCCAAGTATGCCTTTCTTTAGCCCTCTGCAAACTGTTTGTTCCTATAGGAGAGAAAAAAAATAATTTTCTCTCTACCCTTCTAAGTTCTTTTTTGGGACTCCAGTAATGTAAGATAGATTAGCAGGAAGAAAACACCCAGAAGTTTATTAACATATACATTTCATGTATACATGGGAGAGAACTAAGGGAAAGCAACACTGAATGGTGTTGGCATATAATTCTGAGTTATGAAGCTCTTTCGACACAGCATAATACACTTTTGGTAGAATGATAGGACAAAGGAAAACAATTTTGAATCACCAGGGATGGCAACTCTTCAGAAGCCAATATATGGAAACTTTGTAGTAGCTCAAGGCATATTAGTAAAGTTTATTATGAAAAATACCTTAGATGTTGCCTCTAGGCTGACAAAGGTCTAAAGGTATTTTATTTATTCCAGATAGAAAGGAGAGGTATCTTAGAGAATTTGTGTCCTGCTTTTATGTACATAAGAGGACAAAAGACAAGTTCTTGGTTTCGTTTTTCAAGTGTTTTCACCTCAAAGTAAACCTTTGCCAAGTGACATGGCATAAGGTGGTACATCCTGCCACTGTACATCACAAATGACCCATTCATAAAGCTGTTCCTTCCAAGTAAAGTAAAATATAGTAACTACTGACTGAGTGGTTAGCTAGAGCATAAGTTAGTAATTGTTGCTAGTTACAGAAGGCCTGGAGCTATCACGACCAAGAGACAATGGCTTGTTAGCTGTGGTGGTGTGGTGGGCTTCGCTCAGAAAGGGAGAAACGAGAAGTATCTCAGGCTTGGGACATAGTAATCTTTTCAAAAGTGCTTCGTCTAATTTTAAAATCATTTTGCATATAGGCTCCAATTTCCTATGTGAAGAAGAATAGCAGGCTTTTGGTGAGTAAGCAATGGACAGGGAAAGGCCACCTCTATTTTTACACAGTGTCTAGAGCTTTATTGGCTATTTTGTTTTCCTTTCAAGCTGGCTGTGTATTTGGCATACATAAATGCAGGCTCTTTTAATCTTCTGCTATTTCATTTCATATGCATTTTTATAGATGTGTTTAACTTGATCTTTATCTCCTAAAGGGAATTAGTCCCAGCAGGCACACACTTTATTGAATAGGGAAAATAAAATAAATAAAATGATGGAATGGAAAGTCACCTAGTTATGATCTAGGCTACTTGGCTTGCCAAAGAGAATCTTTCTGCACAGCACCAAGTAGCTGTGCATAAAGACCATGGGGAGCCATGTATGGAAATGCATGCTCATAATTCTGGTCCTCTAGCAGATTTAGACAAGGCGATTGAAATTCTGAAAGTTGAAGCCTGGTAAGGGACATCCTACCTCAAGAACAAAACAAACAAACAAAAAACTGGGGTTGTAGCTCTGCGTAAAAGCTGTGAATCAATTCTCTGTAATGAAAATAAAAGGTTCTCAGCATGCAGCCTGCACCAGACAGAACCCATGAGAAAGAAATGTGCATTGGATGGATGAAATGTGTATGGATTTTGGGGTGATCTACTAAGATTAAGCAAAAAATTCTAGACGGACAGAGCCTGTATTACTTCAAATGATTTTGAAATTGGCTAGTAAGGTAATGCTAGCATGAAACATTAAATTGAGTCTTAATATGGAGCTTCTATGAAGTCAAGATAATACAAACCACTCTTAGATGAACAAAACTTCTCAGAATTTTTAGACAACTTGGTCAGTTGAGAAAACATGATGGTGGAGATTGTGGAATAAAATACAAGGTTGAAGTATTATGAAGAAAGAAACACTGGAGCAGCAGTGACAAACTTATGCAACGTGTGCCACAGTGGGTTATTTCTGTCATGAAAATGGCTAAAACGTTGAGAATTGCAATATGGACTGGAATAGTAGAAAATGTTAGTATTGATGATGTATCCAATAAAAATCCAACAGTGTTGTTCATTTCATATGAGGACAATGGGACTGGCCAATGGGATACCAAAGAAACTGATATCAGAAACTCCTAGATGCCTGCTTTACTTCCTTTTCATTATTTCTTCATCCTTACTTTCCTGCCAGGATAGTTTTTAAAGCCTCAGGTTCAGAATAGCCTGGCTTGAAAGTGAACGAAAATCACCAGATATATAGTTAACTTTGCTTGCATCAAAATAAATAAATACATACATACATACATACATACATACATACATACATAAATAAATAAGTAAGTAAGTGAAATAACTTTTTCTGTGTTAAGCCATAGAGATTTAGGGAATTGCATATGATAATACAAAAACAAACACACCTTACCTTGCTTAACACAAAATTATGCAAATCTTTGTGTACTCTGATCTTAAAGCATAAGGATTAGTGTTAAAATTGTTTTCTTGCTATAATTGAGGAAGACAGGCTAAAGGAGGAATTATTTTGATGAGGTAGATAGGAAAATCCACCTGACTTCAATATATCTGAAACTTATAAGTGACTTATGTTTGAACAACTCTGTATTTTCACCTTTTAAGGACAATCAGTAGATGATCAAGAAGCTCGTGAGAACAATATTTTACAGAGTTGTGTTGTACTTATCTGAGCATTTACTCATTCTAAGTTAAAGGAAGTTCTATCAGTGGCCTGGATGTGGCCAGATCATGTTTGTTTGCTTGTTTGTTTGTTTATTTATTTTGTGCAGGGTCTCACTGTACAGCTCAAACTCATAGTGTTCCTTCTGTTTTCAGCCTTCCAAGCAAAGGGATTGTAGATGCATGCCACCATGCTTGGACTTGGTTGCCAGCCCAGCACGCCTGGGAGTGGGCCTGGCACAACATGTGGTGTCAGACACTGAGTCCCATTCCCTGCACTTGCCTAAGCAGGCCTGCACTTACCTAGGCAGGTTATGTCTCTACATGATAATTCTAGAATGAAAATGTAATCCATCGATCTGCATCCAGAATTTTACCAGTAACACTTCTCTTTATCCTATATTTTACCAAGAGAAAAAGAAAAGCAGCATCCATAGCTGAAAATTACCCAAACACTCCAAAGAAAGCCAGGGTGATGGCCTTGGCTTATCGCATAGCATTTTGTGTCTGCCCCTCAGACAAGTCATTCATCATCGCAATCTCACCAGTGAATCACAGGGCTCACACGTTGCTACAAATCCTGCCTTTCAGCATGCCCAGAATGAACCATTATACCTTAGCCCAGTATGAAATAATCCCAGTGAGAGCAGCTGACCTATTGGAGGGAGCTGAGATAGCACTGAAATACACAGCACTTCATGCAGTGGGGGATCTGTCAAAAACAATACAGAGTGGTGTAAAAACAAGCTGCGAGTTATTGATTTTGTACATTACACTTGCTTTGAAAATAACTGCATTTCACTTTTGCCCTTTAATTTCTCTATCTTAATCACATTCTGTCAAAATCAGGACACCGATATTATGCATAAAAAGGTCAAGAGTACCCTTGTGAGTTGCCTGACCCAACATTGAGATGTGTCTCAGACATGGGCACAAATTCATAAAAAATCTCATCCCCGCCAACAGACACACACACATGCATGCACACATGTGCACATACACACACACACACATACATACATACAGACGCTATGAATTACATCAACAGCCAGGAAAATATAGCTCAATGGGGCATGAGTCTCTATGGAAAACCTATAGTCCAAGACACAACAAAAGTCACTTGCATTCATACTGCAGTGTTAGTTATCCTCTTTTTCACTTAAATTCTAGGTCCAAATCAGAGGAAAATGCTCTAGGGCAACAAACAGATTAATTTCTGCCCAATATTTCTAGGCAGGGACCCACATCTTCATTACTTTTATGAACATACCTTAGACTAATCATAAATGTTGCTCTTACATTTATACAGATCATTCATATTTAGGCATTACCTTTCTTGAGTCCTGCTGCTCTTAGGGATTGTTGGGTTTTTTCTTTAGGAGTGAAGCATGAGGATATCTGTCTATTGGTGATATATCAACAAAGACAGTTCCTTGTCTCTCGTGGATTGTGGATCTCTCATTCTGTGTATACCATTGAGTATTATCTTGGGGAAAAATCATAGTAATTACCATCTTTCTGAAAGATCCAATACTATTGAACTTATTTACATGACCATAATATCATCAATATGTTTTTAAAAATATTCCTTAGGGTTGATTACTTTAATCTCATCCAACTGCTCTCACTTTTACTTTTTTTATTTACTACCTTTCTCACTCTAGGTTTACATACCTTCCCCCCACACAGAGTTCTACGTGTGTATGCACACATACATACTATGGCTGTTATAAAAATAATCACTTCATGGAAGACAAATTTCATGAAACTTCTTTGTCTGACAGATTCCACAAAGTTCTCTGACTAGTCCTCCCAACTCAAGTTACATTTATACTTTTATTTATTGAACATTTATTATTGATGTGGAAGACAAACCAGAGAGAGGAATTCTATTAATTCTGAGCTTGCTGAAGCAAGAAAGTTAGCCATGTTCGCTTATAGCTTCACAGAATTCGATGGCAGATAGCAAGTTAGAAAAGGCTTAAGCAAGAAATTAGGGAAAGATTGGACATGCTCTATTTTGAGATTTTGCTATAGGAAAGATACAAGTTGACTAACAGAAGCAGAGAATATCATTGGCTGTTTAAGGAAACATATGTACCATTGTCTGGTTCCTATTAATTTAAATGTTAGCAAAAATTTAGAGAAGCTGTCAGGTATTCATCTGTTATGACCAGTTAAGGCCAAGTGTTTGAGACCTAATTGCTTAGCTTTCTGTGTTGTCACTGGAAAAAAAAGTAGTATGGCTTCCAGAAAGGCTGCCTTACAGCAATCTAACTTTCTAGGTTGTTTATTGTAGTAGATGGAATGTTGATTTCCTTGGTAGATTTCTCTATCTTATAATGAATATTATACTTTTGTTTATGATGGGTTATTGTTTATCTGTCCCTCACTGAGTACATGCTGTGTGTTCTAAATTGTTCTTGGTACAGGTGGTAGTCTTCTAAGAAAAATAGCACAGGTTTTATCCTTAAGAAATATATGTTCCAAAGGAAAAACAAAATGAATTGACAAATGAATGTAAAATAAATAATCTGATCATCACAGTAGTTCTGAACAGCAATCAGAAAGAAGTAATCTTGAAAGATGTAATCTTGAAAGAAGTAATCTTGAAAGATTGTTCAGAAGATCCATGTTCCTGGATTTTCAAAACTTCTGGGGTCACCACTGAACCTTTAACTTCACACTCACTCACAGCTTCATACACTGCCCATTTAGTGGCAAACTGCCTGGTCTTCCATGCCTTCTGAAATCTGCATGCAAGCTTTCTGACCCTACAATTCTTGCATTTTGCATGTTCATAAAACCGGTGCCACATCAATGTGGCCAATGTGAGCCAAAGACAGCTGGAGCGAGTAACCAGGCTTCTTTCTCCCTTGCAGGGGATCTAATACCTGAATTCCTATGCACTCTAGATCCCATTCTGAGGAACAAGTTCTCTATGCTGCCATAATTCTGCAACATGGTTCTCTGGCTCTTTCTTCTCAAAGCAAAATCTTTCACTTTTGAAATTTTCAGGCTTCAAAGTGTGGAGTCCTACTGCTTCTTGTGATATCTCCCATTTATTTATTCTACATGCTTGCATCTTATTATCAATCAAGATCTCCTCTGCTCTACATTTGCATTCCACAGCTTTTCTGGAGCTTTCCTTATGGCCAAACTCGCAATGTTTTAAATCATTCACTTAGACTTTCTGCCCTTGAAAATACGTCTGACAAGAATCCCCCAATAACAAACATTTCCTTGACATTTCACTGCCTTGAAATTTCTTCTACAGGACTGATTAGTCCAGTGCCCTTAATTTCAGTCTCAGGCAAAGTCTCTGGACATGAGCAAAATGCAGGCAAACTTTCTACCAAGCTATAATACATATCATTGGGGTTCTTTTTTTTTTTTTTTTTCCTTCTTCCTTTTTTTCTTTTTTTAAAAATTTAATTTAATTTTATTGTTTCAGAACTTTTGTTTGTTCTTATTTATTTATTTTTATGGCCGGCTCAGCCTGCCCCTACGGCAGGGCTGGCATAGCATGTGGTGCCAGGGATCGAACCGCGGTCCCTGAAGCTGCCCAAGCTTTCCCAAGCAGGTGCTTTAGACCACTGAGCCATCCCTCCGGGCCCCATCATTGGGGTTCTAACAGTCATTGTAGTCCTTCTCACTAGCAAAAACTTCCTGAGCCCTGTCTTTACTAACAGGGTTACTTTCAGACTCCTGTTCTTCTGAGCTTTGACCAGAATCTCCCACACAAAACAGCGTAAGTTCTACTACTTCATCTGTCATCTCTGAATCATTAGAAACTTTATCCACATGCCATTCCCAAAGGTCCTTGAACCATACAGCCAGGCAGAGCCACCACAGTGACTCTACTTTGCTAGTCCCAATTTGAAAATTACTTGAGGTCTTTCACCAGTGGGCAAAAGTGCATTTGAAATATGGGAAGTCCCTTGGAACATTTCCTAGTGTTGCCATGTATATCTGTTAAAAATTAATAGAAAGCAAAGATAATGATTGTAATATCTCTCTTAAATCTAAGTTATCATAATTTTTAGATACATGTTTGTCAACAATGTATTCATTCAAAGCCGGGCATGGTGGCTCACCCCTGTAATCCCAGCACTCAGGAGGCTGAGGCAGGAGGATTGGTGCGAGTTCGAGACCAGCTTGGGCTACAAAAGTGAGCTCAAGGCCAGCCTCAACTGCATAGTGAGACCCTGTCTCAAAAAGACAAAAAAAAAAAAAAAAAAAAAAAACCAATGTATTCATTCAAAATATTGTGGTTTTAATCTTGAATTTTAAATACCCTTTGCATATTTTCTTCTAATGTGGAAATGAATACAATAAGAATTATATGTATGTGTAGTTTTCATATTAATGTAAGTATTAATAGATCATACGTCTACTACTGGATACTATGGCTTACGAAAATGTATGTTCTTATCAACTTGGCCAGAGGTGTGTTGTGGAGGAATATCTAATAGTTAATCTCTAACACCCAGCTAAAGTAGATTGATGTGGCTCTGAGTGTAGAATGTCCACCTGAAGACCGTTACCAACAGCATAAAAGAATGCAGAAGCAGGGAATGATGTGTTACTGATTCTTCTAAAGAAACTTGTCATGCTGCTTTTCGTGATAGGATCTCAGATGTTCCTATGTTTTTCACAAAGGACAACATGGAAGATGTTCTCATTGTCAGAGGAGCTTGGGTCCTTGCTGTCACTGGGAATGGCTGCAGTTCTCTTCAGTGGAGCTCTGATCCTTAAATTGAGTATCGTTTCCCAGATCCAGTGAAGATCCATCAGCTTTCTGGTACAGAATTTTCATACCACTGGTGCAGACATTGTACCTTGCTTGACTCACTTTAGGCCTTCCTGGTGCAGTTCATTGACACTGTCATGGGCTCTAGGCCTCCAGCTTGGCTCATGCAGGACATTGCCATGGGCTCTAGACCCTCACCTGGATTATCTGGATCTCTAGTGAGTGGGAAGATTTATTTCACTCTCCTACATTCAACTTCTTCATTGGCTGCTATAAAATAATCCCATAAATTGTATGTCCTGTAATAAATCTATTCCCTTATGAAACCTGACTAAAGTGTTCTTCCTTCAGTGGTGTTATGCTTTATGTCTAATTGTCCCCCCAAAGCCTCATGAGTCACTGGGAGGAGACTTCTAGAGTTTGAGACTTGATCCATGATCCCTGGGATTATGGGTTGTAGTACTCATGGGATTATGGGTCGAAGTACTTCTGGGATGATGGGTGTAGCCTAAGGCGGGGGGGGGGGTAAGGCGGAGAGCCTGAATGTAATATAAAGAGAGACAGAGAGACAGACTCAAGCTGTTGCTCTCTGCTGCCCTGTTTGGTTGGCTACTTCTTCCACCATTTTGTTGCTGTTCTGCTGCCATGAACTGGATGCTCTCTGCCCTGTTCCACTCAGCCTTGGGCCAGCTGAATATGGACCAAAACTTCCACAAACTGTGAGCTACATAAACCTTTCCTTCCTTCATCTTGAGTGTCTGGTATTTGTCCCAGCAATGAGTAAAAAGTAACTAAGACAGGTGATGTTTTTCCTGGCAAACTAAATACTATCAGGCACTTCTGGTGGATGCTCTATTCCCAGGCTCAGAAAACTGAGCATGTCAGAGAGGTTATGTAATGCCCTGGAAATACAGTAGGAACTGAGTCCATTGGTGGTTTCATTCTAGGTGTCTTGTATAGCATTGATCAAATAGCAATTCAATGGACTGTCACATTTTTCATCTGTAAAATAGAAACTAAAATCCATACCTCACTGGTTTGTTGTTAAGTTCAAAAAATCAATAATCTACATGACATACAGCAGAGTATCTTATTAACATTAGCACATTATGTTTGACCTATCTGATATGTTATGACCTTGTCTGTGTTTCAGTAACCTAGTACTAAGCCTTCATGCTCTAGGGGAAGTATTTAGTGCAGAGCCTATCATGTGTCCCTTTTGTGAATTGCAATGTGAACAGATGTCCATCTCCTAGAGAAGGATAGGCCACTTGAGTTTAATTCATGGTTTCGAAGGGAAAAAAAATTGAAGGAGCTGGCAGGTCTTAATTCTTTCCAAAAACCCATTATATTGGACATGCTCATCAGGCAGTTAGAGCTGGAGCAGTCCTTCTGAAAAGGGTGGTAAATAACCTTTAGCAATGGGGCCCTCGCAGCCAGAGCCCATGCATTCACAGAATGTGACAATGGCTAGAGTTAATGATTTATGGGTTACAAAAGACTTTGAACAACTTCCCTAGTACTTCTTACTAAAGAAGGAGAACTTCTGAAAACGTCAGTAATTATCATTTCAAATGACCTGAAAAAATATGAATTACATTTTTAGAATTATATCGGATCCTGAGATTCCTGTGCTGGGCCAAAATGTTTTCTTTACATGTTTTGTGTATTAAAAATAGTAATTATAAAGTACACATCTTATAGCAATACGTCTTAGTTCATATCATGTAAAAAATAATTGCCTGGAAACCCTATTAAAAAATAGACTGAGGATGGATTTGGCATTTCAAATAAGGGTCCCTGAGATACTGTTGCTGGCCAGGAGACCATGTTTTGAATAACACTGTCTTATAGGCCAATGTGTAGAGCATGCATATTCTTAAAACCCCAAAGCATAAAAACATGTTTTGTACAAAGGACAACATGGAAGATGTAATTGGGACCACTGCACATTAAATTTTCAGCATATGTCATATATTTACAGGCACGCTATAAATGTCTATTTCACATTGGCACTGTCCTAGAAAATACAGGATGTCTGCTTCCCTGAACTACATGCCACTTTCCCAAATGGTCTAATTAGTTCCATTTTGCGAAGATGTTGTAGAGAAACATGAGTCTTTAATTTCTTTTTTATCAGCATAGAAAAGCTCCAAAGAAGGGGGAAAAAAGAATTGAAAATATCAGCACAGACTTTAGCCATAAACAGAGGACAACATCTGGCCTTTCCTAAGTCCCTTCCCTAATCATGGCAAGGACTTGCAGAAGTGTGATGGGCAGAGGAACCAGGAATTGAATTCAAGGCCTTGCACCTGACAGGCAGGACCTGTGCCTCTGAGCTATATTCCAATACACTGATCCAACTTAGTATTTTGTGCTCAAGTTCACAAATCAGTTGATGGTCACCTTTATATTTACACACTTTCATAATCTATGTGCCACACATACTTTATTCAAACAATCATTCATTTTTTTCACTCAAGTCTTTGATGTCTTCTGCATGTTTGACACTGATTTATATAAGCAGAGACAAGAAGTCAGTATTAAACTGTGGCTTGAGAGGAAATCACTAGACTCACATGTCCCTCCCTCTAAGCTTCCTCTGGTGCAGTTTGTTGGCCTCTTGGTTGAGATGAGAGTAGTCGATAAAAATATGGTAGCGTTTGAAATTGCCTAAATTTTCATTTCCTGAGCATTGTCTCTCTGTGCTCTGCCTTGTCCCATACAGCTGTACCCCGAAAACTGCCACAGGAGACAACAAAGATTCACACACCTATTCTGGACTTTGATCTATTATATTTTGTTTCCATTATTTCCAAGAAAAGTGGTTAGCAATGCAAACTGTGTTGGAAGGAAAGAATCACAATTTTTTTTTTTGAAAATTACATGAAGCAGCCAATAAATAGCATTGTTTATTAAAGGTATTTTAATGCTCATTTTATCAGTTGAAAAAGTTCATAGAACTTTTTAGAGAAAGAAGAAGAAGCGGCATTGTGGTGTGAGGTAACTATATAATCATAGACAGTGAGTCGAGGATGGGCAGTACAGAACATCAAGCCCTAGAATACCAATGACACAGAATATCAACACATTGTGAAGAGAGGTTACTCGTGAGACTTTTACTAGATGTATAAGGGGTTACCAAATAAAACCAAAGAGCTTCACTTAAGAGTAGAAAGTTTGGAAAGGGTACAATGTCTTTGATAAAATATAGGAAGGGCTCTCAGAGAGAAACAGAATTTCATGTGAAATGGGACGAGTAACGGAGGGCTTACATTGTCTCAGTATAAGCGAAAAAATTTCCATCAACCATAACTCTCTGCTAAAGAAATAAGCTACCATGAGAAGTAATGAGGTCACTCTCCCTAAAGATGCTCAAGACATGACCAAATAACAATTTTAGTGAAGGGAATCATATGAAAAGATTCTATGAGGCTTTTTTAAAAAATATATCCTTATACCTTATGTTTTCATTAAAGTTATGATATCTTATTGCCAGTAGCTCTTTACTTTGTCTCACTCTGCCTCTGTTCTTTTACAGTTCTGGAGTGTCTCCTTGTATGTTGCTTTCCCATTTCCCACTTTTTCTTCTTTTTCCCCATGGTCAGTAATAATCTGCTTCCTTTATCACTATGAAAACTGTATTTAATACAATTTGGCTCCATTAACAGCTGAGTACCTATGGTACTTCAACTTTGTAGTAAATGGAATGGAAGACACAAAGGTCAGTAACACAGGGACCTGGCTTCAAGGAATTCAACAGACTCACAAAAGGAGAAGATAAAGCCCAAGATAATTATTACAGAAGACAGAAGATATCCATGGATGCTGAATGTTAGTGAAGATCACATCTCAATGAATTGCTTCAGGGAAGAGATATCATCTGAAAGTTGGGTATTTCTGTCTCGGTGAATAGCTTGAATGAAGAGACAGAAGCATGAAGGAGATAGATGGACTTGAGCCCAGCAAGGGCAGGCCAGGCACCATCGGCATGACAAAATCAGAACAGTGAGTTTGGAACATGAAGGGTAGAACTTTGAAATTCAAGGATTAAAAAAAAAAAAAAAAAAAAAAAAAAAAAAAAAAAAAAAAAAAAAAAAAAAAAAAAAAAAAAAAAAAAAAAAAAAAAAAAAAAAAAAAAAAAAAAAAAAAAAAAAAAAAAAAAAAAAAAAAAAAAAAAAAAAAAAAAAAAAA